>VDFB02076974.1:0-37316 GCA_007258455.2 Sequoia sempervirens | reverse complement strand
AGAATATCTAATAAAAACTATCTAACCAAGTGGGAAGCACTAGATATCAGGAGTTACAAATCTAAATTTGAAAGAATTAGAATTTTATCCTCATGGAAAAAAAAAAATTTATGCTATACAGCCACTTTTAAAAATGTTGTTTTCTCTCAAAAATCAATTCTTGTGAGATGGAAAAAAGAAGTACTTTGATTCCAAAAATTTTTGTAAATATTTTAGTTCCGCCGCACAAAATTTGATGAGACTCTA
This sequence comes from Sequoia sempervirens, assembly GCA_007258455.2. Taxonomy (NCBI): domain Eukaryota; kingdom Viridiplantae; phylum Streptophyta; class Pinopsida; order Cupressales; family Cupressaceae; genus Sequoia; species Sequoia sempervirens. The sequence goes on along the minus strand of VDFB02076974.1, from coordinate 37,070 downwards.
GTTTGCACCATCTTCAAATTCCTCACAATTTAGCCGCTATAGGTGCTCGAATGTGAAGATTTAGTTAAAAATAATAATTTCAGTGTCCAGTTTGGCCAAAAATTGTAAACCACTATTATGGGATCACCTGTGATAATTTCACCTTATGTTTGGTCCCCCCTTAAATTATTGGACCTACTTGAGTATTCAATTTCCTAAATTATGCATTCTATGACCTATTTTTGATAATTTGTGAGGAATTGCAAATGAGAATCAATTGCATCTATCTAAGACCTTGCCCTTGAAACCTAAAATATCAAAAAATAAGGAAAGGACACTCACACCCTAGGCATGAGTGTCCCTCTAGTTTGGCTCCAAATTCAAATATGTTGGTATCAAAAATTTAATATTTGCAATTCAATTGTCTAAAATTGGTTATTAGGATTTAATTTTCAGGAAATTGAATAAATGCCTATAAATACCTAGTTATTGCATCATTTTCAAATCTAACAAGAGCTATCTAGGAAATCATTGGAGTGATTATTGTCAAGAGTATTATTGAGCAAGCCAAAAGCAACATTTTAGAGCTTCATTGTAGCAATTCAAAATATTAACACCATGTTCAATTCTATGTGAGTTTATGTGTGTTCATGTTATCATTGTTTTGTGAAGGCTAACACTCTTTTGGGTCTCCAAAGCATTCAAGCATTCATTCATTCAAGCAATCAAGCAAAGAAAGATCCAAGACCTTGAAGTGATGTGCATGACTTCAATCCTTCAAGGAAGTCATTGAAGGGTGGTGAGTTACAACACTTTGTGATTCCATCATTCTTTCTTATTTATTATCCATTTATCATTGACATTGCCATTGTGGAAGTGGAAACACTTACATGGGGTTTGATTGAGGCACACCCCTAAAATGGCCCAACGTTTCTTCTCATTGTGAATGTGTAGGTCTTAGGTTTGAAGGACATTGAAAGGATCTTGAAGATAAATGATTCATTGTTGCCTTTGTTGTCATACCACTTGTCAAGTTACATAAATATCCAGAAGTGTTCCGACAGATATGAAGGTAGAATTCTGTAGCTCAGATTTGACATCAGAGGACCCCAAAAATAGATCTGAAAAAACATTCAAGGACACTCACACCCTGGGCGTCTGTGTCCTCCATTTTCTGTCCCAATTTTGAACCATAGGTGCATAGTGTTATGCTCTGCTCACTTCTATTTTTTGAATTTGTTTGTGAACTTCTATACTTTCTGTATTTGCATCAGAACAATAAATTGCATTGTTAGCATATCTAGATCATTGCATTTCATCATTAGGACATTTCCAGATTTGGTTAAGGGATGGTTGACTCACCTATCAGGTTGTAAGTCAACCTCGAGTACCTTGTCCAAATCCATCAAACCCTCATTCTATCCTTGCATTTCCAATTCATCACATCTCCCCACTCATAACCCCCCTTTTTTAATGAAATTTGGGAAAGGTGTCAAACCATAAATCCAAAATCCAAAAGGGTTCCTTTTCCCACCATTTCAAGGAGAAATAGGTGGTGCCATTTGACTAACTTCATCATCTTTTATTAGATGGTTTGTGCTACATTTACATCTAACATTAGGGAGTTAGCAATGCAAAGCCTCTACATGATGACACATCATACCTCATGAAATAATCCTTAAAAAAACATGATAAATGAAAATCCAAAGAACATGCTATTCTTCCAAGAAAAATAGTTCAAGATAAGGGTGATCCCACAATAGTGCTTTACACTTTCTGGGACATCTTGATTTTTGCTGAAATCACATATTTTTAGAAAATATAATGATTTAAGAATTGAAAGGTTCCATTTAAAGGATTCTAATTGAAAAGGGTTTGATCAAAGCACCTTAAGTCAAACACCCTTGAATAGAACCCCACTAGTTTTAAACCATACCTATATTGGAGTCTCCTCTACACCTACCAAAATGCTAATAAAAAACCACTTTTGATTTACATTTTGGGGGATCAAATGCATTCATTTAAAATTTATATTTTGTCAGTATGTAGTCCTTATTATAAGCTTCCCAAAAACTATGACTTTAAACATATTTAATTTGATTATTATATTTATTTTTTTATTTCTTGTGAATGTAGGTTTTTTACCAAAAATCAAGCTCTTTGTTCTGCACGTGTGGACAAATAGTATATTATAAAATAATGCTGAAAAATATATTTGTGCTAGGTATTGATGTCCTTGATCTAACAAAAAAAAAATTCAATACATACAATTTTTTTTATGTTGTATACGGTCCTCCTATGTCTAAATTGTAATTGGTTTGACTTGAAAACTTAATTAATCTGAAAAAAATTCAATAAAACACTATGAAACCAAATGAACATGCTATATATCATAGTTACAAATCTAAATTAAAAAAAAATAGAATATTATCCTTCACAGAAAAAAAGTTATGTTGTTTACAGTGAACATCACTCTTTAAAAATGGTGTTTACTGTTACAAACTAGTTTTCAAAGGAGATGGAAAAATAAATGCAATATGATTCCAAAAAAATTAAAAATATATATATTTAGAATCTATAGAAAAAATGTCACAAATCACTAGTTTGCATCATCTTCAAATTCCTCATGGTTTAATAGCTATAGGTGCCTGAAAGTGAAGATTTAGTTAAAAAAATTCAGTTCAATGTAAAGTTTGGCTAAAAAGTGTAAACCACTACTGTGAGATCACCCATAAACAACCTTTAGTCCTTCAAGTGACTAGTTTGAAGTTGGGTATACCTAAACCTATACTATTTACCACCATAATCATTGATAAAATTTATCATATAATTGCATGATACTTAATGAATAGTAACATTGTAGTGCTTACAAGAGTAGCAGATGTTTTAGGTTTAACCTATGAACCCATAGAGAAAAGAAAAAATAGACAAAGATAGTAATCTTGTTAAAACCTTTGGAACCATAAGACACCTACCTCTTACTCTTTGTGTTAGTCAAAATATAACTATGCCTTAAGATATAGCTATTGTATAAATCCTAACCATATTTAGGCTTTGCTTATTTGGGGATTATTTATCTTGTGATCAAACTCACATGTTTTTAAGGGAAAAGTATGGTATTGAAGTCAATGTTCTAGTAGATCCCATTGCTATACATTATGTCGAGTAGGAGTCTTAAAATAAAATTGATCCTAACTGTGCCTTAGTATTTGAAGATTTATCTTCATTAGATTTTGTTACTATTGAAAATTAAAGAATGTTCCTATATGAGTGACTAGATGAATGGGTTGTTGAGACTTGGGCCTCTAATCCTTATGATACCTTTAATGCCATAGGCATGTAAACCCATGTAATTCATGAAGAAAATCCCTTGGTCCTATTGATTTCAAATTTCCCTAGTTTCCCCTAAAGGGGGCAAGTAGAAACAATCCTATTAAGAAAAATTCAACTACACTAATAATATGTCAATGAGTCATTGAATCATAAGCTCCAATTTGTTAAGAAAGGTTTCAAAGTACTACAAGTTTACGATGAGTAGGAGTTAGTCATAAAGAAGACAAGATCACAATGCATAGGAAAAGATCATTAACAAAGGCCTATAAACATAGAGTTTGAGATCTACATGAATATTGAGGTCATAAATTTTTAGTCAATTCATGGGAAATAAAAATATTGAAGCTATTCAAATGCTTGTACTTGATCTTAGTTTGAAATTTTTGAGGAAATTTGTCAAAAATAAAGATCACATGAAACTTGTAATTAGATTTATTGTTCTAGACAACCTATCTTATTGGTAGGTATTTGATGGTGATTTAAAACATTCTCATTTTACTTAACAATGTAATTAATTAGCACCTCAATTTGAGGAGGCTTATGGAGATCAAGTTCCCCAATTGAAAAAAAATTACCAAGAGGTTTTGTCACCCTTAAGGTTTTATTCAATCATCATGAGTAGAGAAAAGATAAAATAAAAGTGAAAACAAATAAGAAACACTACATAGATGTGGAAATTGCTCCAAAAAAGATGGTAAAGCTAGGAAAGGTTATTATAAATAAAGAAGAAGACTTTCTTATCTACCTATGTACAAAATATGATTTGTTCATGGCCCAAAATTATAAAGAATCAAAATACAGTGATGAGAAAGTGGTCCAACATACTATTGAGCTTCTCCATAGGCTAAACCTATGAGATTGATACTAAGACTAATTAACCATATATGGTAGAGCCCATAATAAATCAAGACAAAATAAATCTTGTTGATTCAAAAATTATTTGGCCCATCAAACAACCTACTTGGTTATCTAACTTAGTTCTCCTCCAGAATAAGAATGGTGATATCTGACTTTGTGTTGACTTCAAATATCTAAATAAGACATATTTAAAAAGACATCATCCTCTACCTTCTATAGATTAGATCATAAAAACAATGGTAGGGTTAGGAAAAGTATTTGTTAGATAGTTCAAACTCAAGATACAACTATATCTTTGTCAAAGAAGAGGACAACCATAAGACTACTCTCACTGCCAAAATGGCTACATTTTCCTATCAAAACATGCCATTTGGTTTGCCAATTGTAAGAGTGACCTAAAACAAAACTACCCATACAACATAGTAAACACTTTGGTTTTAACTTGAAGTAAATAATTTCATTTCCTTAAACATAGGGAAGGAATTTTTTTTCTTTTCTAACATCTTAACTTTCACTTTGCATAATTGGAAAACATAAACATTTCATAATTGAAATAACATTACTTTACAACTTGTAAAAGAAACACATATTTTCAATTACAATTTTCATATATGATTTAAAATCAAGAAAACAAATGTACAATTTACAAATAAGTACAATGTTAGGACTTTTTATCTGGATTAATCTTTTGTTTCACGACATGTCATCTGCAAGAGGGAGAGCATCACCCAATCACTTTACCTGCAACCACAAACCAACAGTTCCCTGCACACCTTCCAATTGGAAGTGGCCCTACCCTTCAACGAAGAGTATAGTCCAAGGAACCCCTAGTATTTCCATTTGAGTTTCTAGTGTTGTGTCCTACATAATCAATACAATCATACCACTATAGACTTATCTAACTAAGTATGACACTACTAACTGGTTATGCAAATCTAGAGCATAGTGAACCAACAAATACAAGAAAAGACTTTTGCACCTACTTTGTCTAAAGTTTGAATTAAATTGAACCAATTCCTTAAAAAAGAGTCGTACGTTCACCCACCCCTAGCTCAACTTGGAAAGCATAACTAGCCTATGGATAACCCAAAGTTACAACTTAACCAAATGGTTTGACTTTTCAATAGATTTTTATTCATAAAGTGAAGACTCTCTAAGTCAATACATGATTGGGTTGGTTAGTTTTCTTTGATTTCGAACACCCATGTTACATTCTTGTAACTTTTTGGGTCTTGGCTACTGCCATTTGTTTAAGTCCTTACTATAACCCAAGTAACTACTCTCCTATTTTTAGCATTTTAGCTAAACATGATGACAGGATGTCATAGACTTTACCTTTCTGGTCTCGTCTAATAATATTGGCAACATGTTCAATAAGTTCAATAATAATATATCATGTTATATTGAAGGTTATTTCCCCATAATAAAGTTTTAGTTTTCACAATAAAAACGCATGGTTCCGTTAATAAAGAACACCATAGTAATTCTGGTTATTCACGATCATAAAATCGTTTAAGTTTACACCAAGTGCAATAAGGTCACAACTATTGAAATTTTAATCTTTAATAAATTTTTATCTGTCTAAACTTGGACATCTCAAAAATTCTCAATCCTTTACCCAAATAAACCTTCATAGGTTTAGGAATAAATTATAATAAATGAGTATATAAATATATATAGTTCTTATCTTAATTTATTAATATGAACTATTTACTCAGATATTTAAACTTCAAAATATTTAATCCCACTGGATAATAATCTCATCTGAGAAATAAGGTTTTAACTCTTTTAATTCAGAAAGTGGGAGAACATTAATACAAAACTGCACTCTCTTTATAGTAAGAAACTGTGATAATTTATCTCTTATGTTCCTCTTAAAAATAGAAAAATATTTCTCTTTTTAACTGAAAAATAAGATAAATAGACTCTAAATGTTTGCACAGAAAGCAATATGAGAACATGCCTGAATGTTATTTGTGCTTCTACACTTTTGAAGCTTTTTAACAGTCTTAAGCACAGACTTGACCCAACTTCTTTGAACAAAAACACAAGCCTCTAATACTCTCTGGCGCCCTTCTCTTTTTCTCTGACTATCAGAAATCAAGGAAGAAAAGACTCCTCTCTCCTCTCACGCACAGAAGCCAACAGAGATTGATCTCTTTTTCCCAGACTGTTGACCAACAAATGAATCGATCCAGCAAAAATGATAATGGAAATATGATGCAACATATTATGCCAGAACAGATAATCAACTCACTACTATCCCCGTCGTGCCCAGCAAAGGAAAATAATGCATAAAAGAATCAAAAGAAAGATGCTCCCTTTTCTTTACCCAAGTCATGCCTTCTCCGAAAAAAACAAGTTTCCGATCTTCACAATAGAAAATAATCTCCAGAAAATGAAAGCATTCCTTCTCTAAATCGTCACCCAACTCTCTCTCCAATCTCGTGCGATGAAGGAGAATAATAATCAAAATGAAAAACTCCTCTTTTAATTAAGTCACCTGTCCAAAAACACTATTGCGCATTGATTGATTGATTGATTTTAATAACGTCCAGAGACCAGTCAGTTTATGGGACCTACGAAATGAAATTGAAAGACTGTCTTAGTCAAATCAACAAAAATAACAGCTGACCCCACCAAACTACTTCCTCAACTTTTTGCTAATTTTATTTCTTCTGCTGTGAATTTTAATCAAATAACTTACTGTTTTATCGATCTTTTATTCTTCAAACAAAACCGCTAATGATCTTACTTTTAAGATTCAATACACAACTAACAAATAAGGGAAACTTGCGCCACTACTCATTAAAGAGTATTCCCAAGATAACAAGAAGTCGCCTCTATTTGAGGCTCGACCAGCTCTTTAACTGTCACGTTATGTAGTTAGATATCAACAATTGAAAAGCACAGTTATTTTCCCAAATACCACGACCTTAGTGGCAGATTAAACATTAAAGAAAACAGTTTGAAAATTCCTCTAAACATGGTTCGACTCCCTCCATATAAGCCACGGTTTTAAGCTAATTAAAAAGCATTTAACAAATGGTTAAATCTGCCACTTAAGTGGCTTCCAAAACAGTTCATAGATGCGCCATAATTGGCTATAAAACTTGGCGCCATCTATGGCTTTTAATGTCATGCAAGATGCTTTAAAATAATGGCTTAAAAACTGCCATGGCGTGTAGGTTATAGCACTTTATTATAACAATATGATTTGCTTTTAATTAGGAAACTAATGCGACCACTATGTAGCCAAAGTTATGGCTTAAATGCCACACTTAAATATCAACAAGTAAGCCTTCGATTGAGGCTATATTGCCTCTTGAAGTGCAACAATAATACCAATTTTAATTACCATATTTCATTCTTTTACAAGCATGTAATTATCTCATATATATATATAAAATATTAATCAATTATCAAAATATATTTGTAATTAATTTAAACTTGATGATTGGGTTATACTTACCCTATCGACTTAGTCGACGACTCAATTTTAACTTATTACTGAAATTGACTTGACAAGGTTTTAAAATAGACTTACATGAGTGTGTGGGGACTCAAATAACACTACCCGACTTTCCAAATCCATACTCTTCTCCTTAGTGATACTCTCCTCCTTCTTGAGCGAAAAAAATATTCATGCATTTCACTTAGAAAAACATTCACATAATTAGCCGTTAAAAATAATGACGTAATCATAACATTGATTAAATAACATATATTCATTAAAATGCAAATACATCTCATTTCATACAATTTCATCAAAACGTTAAATATCATATTGACATCATTCATTAAAATTGTATTTTAATGTAAAAGTTAAAAATAATTCAGTAAAACAAAGACATGATGTAATATGACCTTCTAAAGAGAAACACATATTGCTTTTAAGGATTTGATAAATAAAATAATTTTGATATTATCTTTGATGATTTAATAGTCTTTTCTAAGAACATAGAGGATCACTTCCAACACTTGAAAAAGGTGTTTCAAAGATACTAATAATTTGGAATTTCCCTAAATCCTCCAAAATGTATATTTGTTGCCCTTTAGGGTGAGTTGTTGGGACATGTTTTTAAAGAATATATAGCTATTGATTATTAAAGGTTTCAAGCTATCCTCGAGCTTTCTTTACCACAATATAAGACAAATATTTATCCTTTTCTAGGGAAGATCAAATTTGTGAGATTTTTTTTCTAGCTTTGTAAGACTAGTAAGGTCAATCACTCCTATACTTCAAAAATACTAGCATTTCAAATCAACATAAGAAGGGAGGATGACTTTGAATTAATCAAAAAATCCATTATCAGGATATTTATACAAAATATAATAAAGATTTCATCATCTAGATGCTTAAGGAGGATAGTCCAATATTATTGTACTTACTCAAAGAAGGATGTTGATTTTGAGGAACATCTTGTAGCCTTTTTAAGCCAAACCCTCTAGGATTATGAGGCAAAATATAATTTTGTAGAGAAGCAAGCATATTCTTTGGTAAAAGGCTTAAAATGGTATTGAAATATGGTTTCTAATAATAATATTAGAGTAATGTTGGCCCAACATAACTATAGTACAAGAGAATACATTATGGATGGAGAGATCAGAAAAATGAAGTAATTAGATCTTGTAGAATGGCATAAATTTCAAATCTACTAAAGTGAATGGAGGTAGGGTCATGTGCTAATATTGGGTAGATGATCTTACTATTTGTAGAGATGAAGAGGGTGGAAGATAAATAAGAGACCTACAAGTTAAATGAATCCAACAAGAATGAAGTGGGATGGATTGAATATAAAACCAATTAGTTAGAAATAGGATAGTATCCTATTGGTCTAAATGCCACCCAAGAAGAGCATACATATTACAAATCATGTCATTTAGGCTTATTGTTGGTATATCCTTTAGAAGAAAATTTGGTGGGGTCTTATTAAGATGTGTTGTATAGTACTTGAAGTCCATATTACTACAAGAATTCCACCATGGCTTCTTAGGAGGACACTTCTTGAACATGACAACTAAAATTATGAGAGCTAGGTATTATTATCTCAATCTATTTTTAAATACTCACAAATGGGTGAGGAATTGGCAAGATTGATAGTTCATAGTGAAGAAAAAAATGCACCCCACTCTAAATCTATCTCCATTGACCAACATTTTACTTAGTAGGGGTTAGACTTTATTGGAATGATTAATCCTCCTAGTGTAGGGCATGGGTTTATTTTGATTTCCATTGACTATTGTCATCAATGGAGTCAAATGAAGTGGTTATTATTGATAAAGAGATTTCTAACTAGGCTTTTCATTCCATATATAATCATAACTCTTAATGCCAAATATTTTTTGGAGTAGGAATAATCAGATTTTCCTTGAAATGTGACATTTATTTGAAGGCTTCATCAAATTACTATCCCTAGGATAATGTATTGGTAGACTAAACTAACATAAACCTAGTAATGGTTATTAAAATGTTTGATTCGTAGTATCAAATTGAATGACATCTACATCTAAGAAAATCTCTTTGGGTAGATGTGATCATTCTTGTTGATGTGGATTTTGACACACTAACATACCTGCATGCCATGCAGCATGCAAGGTGGAATGACAAAGGTTCCCCTACTTGAAAGGTGACCAACATCAAGTTTTTTTTTGTGGATTGGTTAAGAGGTTTGCCAGAACTCTCAGTTGGAGAGCATTTTGGCTAGTTCATTCACAAGGTGCTCTATAGATTAATTAGGAGTTGTTTGTTAAAATAGGGGTTTATTTAATGAATTTTATCAATAATTGGTCACGTAAACAATCCTACTTCAGTTAGCTCATTTTAACTTGATTATTTTCCAACTTTAGGTGAAATTGATTCAACTTCCTACAATTGATTTGGAGATTAAGTTTGTTTTAAGATTAATTTGAAGAGTTTCAAATAACTATATGTTTCTATGAATTCGTCTAATTGAATTAAAGTAATGATTTACATATTTAAATAATAATTTATATTATCAAAGTTTTTCCTTTTTAGCAATATTTACGCCGAGAGGCGTACCACTACAATCGCAGGCATCGGTATACATAAAAACGTCTCCTGAAATATCGCCAGGAAAAAAGATCGTAACCGTTGTTATTATTTATTAATAAAAACACATAATTCGACAAAAAAAAAGGAAGAGAAGTCCCCAGAGGACGCTCAGATAATCATCAGAAAAATGAAAGAAACGAGACTTATTCTTAACGTTGCGGCCATGCTTGACGGCCTCCACAAAGATAGGCTCGTTCAGGAAGCCATGAAACTATTCGATGAAATACGGGAGAAAGGAAGCATACACGAAGTAGTCGTATACACAGCCCTGGTGGAAGGGTTTTGTAGGGTGTTGAACCTCGACGATGCCAAGAGGAATTTCAAAAAAATGCAGGACAACAACATCGTGCCTAACGCTTTTAGTTATGCTGTATTGACTCAGGGTTTGTGCAAGGATTAAAAGCTCGATGACGCCCTCAAATTTATACTGGAGATGCTCAACAAGGATTGGAAACCTAATGTTGCCACTTATGGAGCCTTGATCGATGGGTTTTGCAAGGAGCAGAGATTGGAAGAGGCTAAGACGGCCATTTCTAATTTCAAGGGCAAGGGATTTCTCGCAGACGAGAGAGCTGTTAGGGATTACATGGATAAGAAAGGCCCATTTTTTCCTTCAGTTTGGGAAGTTATGTTTGCGAAAAGCGGTTGACGCGATAAAATGTAGGGTTTCAAGCGATTCAGCATAGAGGAAAAAATACATAATTCAAAGTAAGGGTACGAATTGTTACTCAATTGTATTTGATTTTAATTTTTCCTTGCCCAAGCTATGAATTTGGCATTTGGGTAGTGCAGAGTGATTGCTCTGTCAAGGAATTTAGATGCACCCAAAATCATTATGTAAAATCCCTGGTCTCGGTGAGAAAATTCTGAAATGAAACGAATAAGTCATCCAACCACTCTTTCGAAAAATAAACTCTGAATCGGGGGTCCATGCTGGAATTTTTTATGTAGGGAATAGCTGCAATGAAGGTCAAATACATATATAATAAACAGATGGTCAGACTTAATGAGCTAAAAATAAGATCCTATAAGGAAATTGAAAACAAGAAAAACATCTGGTATTGTAAGAATATCATCAGTACCAAACTAATGCATCCCATTCACCCACATAAGGTAATCAGACTGCGAAAGAAAATCACGATTGCAAAACTAAGAACTAATTTGCATGAACTACACAAAAAATCTGGTAGATGTACCCATCTGAAAACACCCTAAGAACAATGAATTATAAGATGTGCGACATAGATAAAAATCACATGTCCGTAAATGCAAAGTCATTAATTAGCTGACATTGCAATATAAGTTTATTGATAGAAATATAACTAAACCAGGAAAATGGTACTCCAATTGCCTGTTGTACAAATTCAAACTCAGGAATTTAAACTTAGATTGACTCGAAATAAATCGGTTCCTATTTTCCTCGTATCATTTTCCCACCCTGCTTGGATGGGTGCGTCATACAAAAATCTAGAGCAATGCAGTCACAGATTTGGGTTCAATTGGAAATCTCTAAATAGTTTATCGTTTTATTCATAAGATTCCACTATCCTTGCTTGGATTACTGTTATATATGGAAAACCAAAGCAAGCCAATTGAAGATTTGGATTTAATTGGGAAAATTCTGAATTGGTTCTCATTTTGGTATTGAGATCATTGTAGAAACCCCTGTTCTAACTGATCTGGAAACTGTTTGTGTTTTTTGCTTGTTTTTGAAGTTTTGGTTTTTTCGTGATTTTTGCATGTATGAAGAAAGAATGCGATTTTGGAAAGAAATTGATATAAAATTGCTAACAAATACAATAAGCTCAGATCTAATATAAATAGGCTCAGAAACCGATAACTATGATTTCATTATTTTTGCCATAGCAATTACAATAAAGAATCTCTGAAATACAGGCAAGATAAGGCAAATATTATTCAAAGAACCTGATTTGCAGCAAGCTGAGAATGATCATGAACTGGTACGGCTGCAATAAATAATCCTTTTTCCCTCCGTCAAATGATCCAGATTGATACCAGATGCAAGTGGGCCCTTGTATGTGAAGTTACAGAGCAAAAAGAGAAGGCGTTTCTCCTTAAAGAAGAAGTACGGCTTATTAATGATGGTACAACCCTACTGTATGGAGGTACGGCTTGCAACAACAACAGCAATAAAAGTACGACCCTTCTCTGAAACCTCCAGATCTCAGAAGGTAGGTGCCTCAACTGAAGAAACTCCTCTGGATGAATTACTAACTAAAAACCCTGAAGGTAAATCAACTGTGAAGCTCTGTGATCACTTCTAAATGAAGAAATCCCTCTGAAAGCAATAGATCGGCTGGTATTTCACAACCTCTGACTCGCAACACTGAAGATGGCTCGTTCTCCAATGTCTGTAGACAATAGAAACCTTAGGCTTCGTTCTCCAGAAGAAGACTTGTTCAAAAATCCAATATTCAACATAATAATGGCTCGAATCCCAAGGAAAAGCCTTATATTCTTTGAAAAGTGTGATTTTCCCCAAAAAGGCAATCATTAAAATAAAATTGTATTTCACCTTTTAATTCTTCCTAAGTTGGACGCCACTTTTTAATTAAAAGATTAATTAAAAATGTTCCCCTTTACAATGATGTTCAACCCCTTTAATATTCACTTAAGTTATAATATTAAAATATTATAACTTTATAATATATGCTCCAATTAATTAATATTTAATTAATCAATTAAATATTAATATCTCCCTCAAGAAACGTCTGATTCACGAACCGTCTGAAGCTGGCGAAAGAGTGAATGATTCTGTACATGATCAAACCATACTGCTAAAAATAGCAGGGGTGCCTCGCTGAGTGCCAAATACTGCTAAAAATAGCAACTCAGGCAAATGGTGTCCGAATGAGCCTGAACGAAAGCCAACTGGAAATATTCTGACAACCGAAGCCAAGCCAAGCTCCAACAAGACCCTCTATCCATCCTATCAGCCTACGAGGGTCGAATAATAGGCTAATCATCAACTCTGAGAGATGTCAACCAGAAGGGGACATGACAGTTCGCCCCTCCTGAAATTGCTTGTCCTCAAGCAATCTCAACTCTGGATGCTGCAGAATATCCTCGCTCTCCCATGTAGCATCCTCCACTGGAAAATCTCTCCATTTCACCAAATATTCCTTGATAGTCCTCCTACGCAACTGTCTCTCTCTGTACTCCAGGATAGACTCAGGTACTAGAATCAATTTTCCCTCATCATCTAAGGGAGGTAAAACTGCAGAAGGTACCACACGGTGTCCCAACGCCTTCTTGAGACGTGACACATGAAAAACATTGTGGACCTTGCTCTCGCCGGAAGCTCTAGCTCGTAAGCCACCTCTCCAACACGCCTTAGGATCCTGAAAGGACCGTAATATTGTGGCTTAAGCTTCTCTGAACCACTCTTCCTAAGAGTAGACTGACGGTAGGGCTGCAGCATAAGATAAACCATGTCACCCACCTCAAAAGACCTCTCTGTCCTCTTCTGATCTGCGTCTGCTTCGCTGATTCTTGCCTTCACAATATTCTCCTTGAGAGCCCTCATCGTGTCCTGACTCTCCTGCAACAAATCTCCAGCACTCGGCACTCTACTATCACTCAGTAGCAAATCCAGAAAGCTCGGCGCCTCATAACCGTACAACGCCATGAAAGGGGACATCTGAATGGTCATATGGAATGTCGTGTTGTAGCAATACTCACACAAATGAATCCACTTGACCCATGCCTTTTGCTGCCCTGCGATATAGTTCCTGAGGTAACCTTCCACCCATTTATTCACTATCTTCGTCTGCCCATCAGTCTGCGGGTGGTAACTGGTGCTCGGTGTAAGCTCGGTCCCACAAAGTCTGAACACCTCCTGCCAGAAGTGACTCAAGAACCGACTATCCCTGTCGCTCACTATGCTCCGAGGTAACCCATGTAGTCTAAATACCTCACGGAAGAAGACCTCTGCCACCTGTGTAGCTGTATAGGTAGTGGTAATCGGAAAGAAGTGGGCATACTTCGTCAGCCGATCCACAACCACATATATGCAATCCCGTCCTTGGGCTTTAGGCAAGCCCGTAATGAAATCCATCGACAGACATTCCCACTTCCTGTCAGGAATTGGAAGTGGCTGCAATAATCCTGCTGGGTACGTGTTCTCCTGCTTGTTCTGCTGACAAACAGGGCACTCACGCACATACTGAAGAACATCTGCCTTAAGTCCTTTCCATGTAAATCTCTCCAGAATCTGTCTGTATGTTTTGAAATATCCGGGATGTCCTGCAGTAGGTACATCATGAAAGGCTCGCATGATAACGCTCTTCATCTCTGAATCTGGGACCAAATAAATCATGTTCTTGTAAATGATCAAGTCATTCACAAGCGTATATCTAGTGTCAATCATCGATCCCTCAACAATGCCGGATGCCCAAGTGTCCTTGGCATACTCTGCCACAATCATATGCCTCCAATCCTCTATAATATGAACCATAGAGCTCAGATAAGGTCTGCGTGAGAGAGCGTCGGCCACTACATTCTGGGTACCTTTGATATAAGAGATATCAAAGTCATATGCCTGCAATTTGCTCACCCACTTCTGCTGACGATCATTGAGATCTCGCTACCCTAGGAAATGCCTCAAACTGTTGTGGTCAGTTTTAATGCAAAAATTACTGCCCACAAGATATGTCTAAATTTTGCCAAGGCGTGCATTATAGCGAGCATCTCCTTATCATAAATATTGTAGAGCCTCTCTGGTCCTCTGAGTTTACGACTCTCATACGCAATAGGGTGCTTGTCCTGCATAAGCACCGCTCCAATGCCCTCACCAGAAGCATCGCACTGAAGCTCAAAAGGCTTCGAAAAATCTAGTAGTGCCAACATTGGGCACGTAGTCATCAACTCTTTAAACCTCACAAAACACTCCTGTGCCTCAGGAGTTCAACAGAATGCACCTTTTTTCAACAAATCCGTCATAGGTGCTGCATGACTTGAATAACCATTCACGAATCTGCGATAAAAACCACACAATCCAAGAAATCCCTGCAACTGTGTAAGGTTCGCCGGAGTAGGCCAGTCTATAATAGCGCGGATCTTCTCAGGATCCATCCGCACTCCCTCTGCACAGATAATATGACCTAAGTAGAGCAAGTCGGTCATCCCCAAATCACATTTGGACTCCTTGGCATACAAAGGACTCCCTCTCCAAAATACTGAGCACGGTCTCCAGATGAGCCAAATGCTCCTGCCAAGTCCTGCTGTAAATAAGAATATCATCGAAGAAGACCAGTACAAATCTCCTCAGCAGTGAATGGAAAACCCTGTTCATGGTGGACTGAAAAGTAGCTGGCGCGTTGGTTAGCCCAAATGGCATCACCACAAACTCGAAGTGCCCACAATGACAACGGAATGCAGTCTTCTCAATGTCCTGCTCACGAACCCTGATCTGATGATATCCTGACCTTAAGTCTATCTTCGTGAAGTAGCATGCACCATGGAGCTCATCAATAAGCTCATCGATACGAGGTATTGGATACCTATTTTTGATAGTCCTCTTATTCAGGACTCTGTAGTCTATGCACATGCGTAGGGTGCCATCCTTCTTCTTCACCAGTACAACTGAAGAAGCGAATGGTGATTTGCTAGGTTGAATGTGACCCATAGCAAGCAACTCCTTTATCGTCTTTTCTATCTCATCCTTCAACCTCTTAGGATGCCTGTAAGGAGTAATCATAACGGGCTTAGCGCCCTCCTCGAGCTCTATAATGTGCTCAATGCCCCTGTCTGGAGGTCTCCCTGGTGGAATATCACTGAATACCTTCTCATGCTTGACTCTCAACTGCTGTATGTCAGGATGATACTCATTCTTCTGCTGTCCCTCCTGTATAGGTGCCAATGTGCACTCGGCAGCCCACTCTACCATGTCATGTCGCATGAGCCTCTCCATCCGACGAAAGGAAATAGTTTTGATGTTGCTGTCCCGAATTGCCTTGAGAATATGTGTCTTCCCATCCACATCAAAACGAATCTCCATGTCCTTGAGACGAAGAGTGACTTCCTCAAGTGAATGAAGCCACTTCATGCCCAAGACTAAATCGATATCCCCCATGTTCACCACGTAATAATCAGCCTTGAACTCATAGTTGTTCAAGCGCAAGGGAAGATCCTTAATCATACGTTCACACCTGAGAGTGTAACCGTCGGCCACCTTAACCCTAATGCCTTCGAACTCCTCAGTGATGAGTCCGCGCTTCTCCACAAATCTAGCATCGATAAAATTGTGGGTGGCTCCTGTATCAAGAAGGGTAATGACCCTCTGTCCTGCCAAAACTCCACGAAGTCTGAATGAACCTTCCTGCTGAATGCTAGATAGGCGTGCCTCCCGAATCTGAAGCTCTGACTCTGCCTCTGCCTTAGGCTCTGAAGCCTCTGACTCTGACTCCTCAGAACTCTCCTGCTGTTCGGAACTCTCAGATTCCGACTCCTCGTAATAAGCCCACATCACTCGATTGGCCTTGCCCTTAGGCCGCAAAGGACAATCATGATTAGCATCATAGGGACCTTTGCAGTAGAAGCAAAGCTTCTTCCTGCGTAGATCATTAAGAGCCTCTCGATCCAAAGGTGGTGCTGCTGATTTGCTCTTTGAATCATTCTTGAAATCTGATTTATCTTTGTTAAAATCTGATTTCTCTCTATTTTTTTTGAAACCCCTATTGTCCCTGAATGAAGAAGTACCTCTGGAGTTGAATTTACTGGATGGTGCTGCCAACTCCATGCTACGCGCTTTCTTCATAGCTTCCTGTAACGAAGGAGGATCAAAGGCTTTGATCCAACCTCTCAATGGTTCCGTCAGTCCCTCCATGAAAAGCACTACAAGTCGCCTCTCTGAGATATTCAGAACCATAACTGATAACCTCTGGAAGTCACCAATGTAAGACTCCAAACTGCCACTCTGTTGCAACTGAGCCAAATCTCTGAAGTAGGATTCTGGATCCTTCCTGTCAAATCATTCCACCAATCTGTCAACAAACTCCTGATATGAGGTGATCCGATCATGCTGGAGTGTCACCATCCCGTGGTGCCACCAGTCGTAAGCTACCCCCTCAAGATGCAATGTCGCATACCTGATAGCATCTCTCTCAGCCATCAGACGCAATGTGAGGAACGTGTCTAGCTTACTGATCCAGGCCTGAGCTGTAACCTTACCACTACCATCGAACATCGCTAGATTGAGTCTGTTTGTAGCATGTTTCAGATCATTGTTCTGATGTCTAGGTCTCCAATCCTGTCGACCTCTGTGATGTTCTCTCCTCTGTGTAATGAATCTGTCAAAGGTAATCCTTTCTCTGACATCTGGTGGTACTAGCTCCCACTCCTCGTTCGCTGCCATAAGTGTATCTGCGAACAACTCCTCATGCTCCTCACCTACAATAGCCTCATCGGGCTCCTGTCTCACAAAAGTAGGCCTAGTGGGCCTGTCTGCTGTCCGTGAAACAGTCCTAGGTGCTCTCCGGGATCCTGCATCACCTGTCCTCACAATGTGGTGACGGTCTCCTCGGGTACCTAATCTCTGGAGAGCCACTGTCAACTGCTGTAGCACATCGTTAGACTGCCGTTGACCTAAAATCTCTGAGAGCATGTAGAACCTCTGCATCGTCCTGATCCCTAGGGTTTTGAGGAATATCTCTGTTCTAGGAATATCTGTTTTGTCAGCCATGTTTCCCAGCTGCCTGTTCAAACCCTGTTGCCTGTCAATCAAGGCTCTCCTGCGAGTATAATACCTGTGTGACCCAAACTCTTGTGGCTGCATAAGATTGCTAAACCCTCAGGATGGCAGGATTTAGCTCTGATACCACTGTAGAAACCCCTATTCTAACTGATCTGGAAACTGTCTGTGTTTTTTGCTTGTTTTTTGAAGTTTTGGTTTTTTTGTGATTTTTGCATGTATGAAGAAAGAATGCGATTTTGGAAAGAAATTGATATAAAATTGCTAACAAATACAATAAGCTCAGATCTAACATAAATAGGCTCAGGAACCGATAACTATGATTTCATTATTTTTGCCATAGCAATTACAATAAAGAATCTCTGAAATACAGGCAAGATAAGGCAAATATTATTCAAAGAACCTGATTTGCAGCAAGCTGAGAATGATCATGAACTGGTACGGCTGCAATAAATAATCCTTTTTCCCTCTGTCAAATAATCCGGATTGATACCAGATGCAAGTGCGCCCCTGTATGTGAAGTTACAGAGCAAAAAGAGAAGGCGTTTCTCCTTAAAGAAGAAGTACGTCTTATTAATGATGGTACGACCTTGCTGTATGAAGGTACAACTTGCAACAACAACAGCAATAAAAGTACGGCCCTTCTCTGAAACCTCCAGATCTCAGAAGGTAGGCGCCTCAACTGAAGAAACTCCTCTGGATGAATTACTAACTAAAAACCCTGAAGGTAAATCAACTGTGAAGCTCTGTGATCACTTCTGAATGAAGAAATCCCTCTGAAAGCAATAGATCAGCTGGTATTTCACAGCCTTTGAATCGCAACACTGAAGATGGCTCGTTCTCCAATGTCTGTAGACAACAGAAACCCTAGGCTTCGTTCTCCAGAAGAAGACTTGTTCAAAAATCCAATATTCAACATAATAATGGCTCGAATCCCAAGGCAAAGCCTTATATTCTTTGAAAAGTGCGATTTTCCCCAAAAAGGCAATCATTAAAATAAAATTGTATTTCACCTTTTAATTCTTCCTAAGTTGGACGCCACTTTTTAATTAAAAGATTAATTAAAAATGGTCCCCTTTACAATGATGGTCGACCCCTTTAATATTCACTTAAGTTATAATATTAAAATATTATAACTTTATAATATATGCTCCAATTAATTAATATTTAATTAATCAATTAAATATTAATATCTCCCTCAAGAAACGTCCGATTCACGAACCGTCTGAAGCTGGCGAAAGAGTGAATGATTTTGCACATGATCAAACCATACTGCTAAAAATAGCAGGGGTGCCTCGCTGAGTGCCAAATACTGCTAAAAATAGCAACTCAGGCAAATGGTGTC
Organism: Sequoia sempervirens; assembly: GCA_007258455.2. NCBI lineage: Eukaryota > Viridiplantae > Streptophyta > Pinopsida > Cupressales > Cupressaceae > Sequoia > Sequoia sempervirens. The sequence continues at coordinate 17,768 of VDFB02076974.1, read as the reverse complement.
CGAATGAGCCCGAACGAAAGCCAACTGGAAATATTCTGACAACTAAAGCCAAGCCAAGCTCCAACAAGACCCTCTATCTATCCTATCAGCCTACGAGGGTCGCATAATAGGCTAATCATCAGCTCTTAGAGATGTCAACCAGAAGGGGACATGACAATCACATTTCTCTATCTTTCTTTGAAATTGCTTCTGTGGAAATCCTGAGAAAGGCCAATGCTGATTTGCATTGAGTTGGAAGATTTTTGCTAAAAGGTCTCGTCTGGTTTTATTTGTCTTCGATTTTTTTCTGGTATAATTGGGTTTCGAATTTGGCTATCAATTGATTTAGGATATGTTGTACTTTAGTTGTTTATAATCAATCCAATATGGAATGGCATAAGTTTGTTGTAATAATGGTGCTTAACTATGAAGCTGCATTATTCAAGTTTGTATTTTGTATGACACATTTTTGAATTTCCACAGTCCTATTTATTGTTTTCACACAGAACAGAGCCTTGTTTGGTTTCTTTTTTAAAATCAACAGATAAACTGCAAAGAGTTAGCAGCAGGGTTTGTAGATTGGTGAAGGCTTACGAAGGAAAGTGATGATGTCACTGTGGATCGTAGAACCAGCACATATATACATAGAATTTGTCTAAATCTACCTACTGGGTCACTGAAATTTAGACGAAGGAAGTATGTAACGAGGTGTGAGTCAGAGGGAAGTGATTCACTGGCATATGCTGATAGGATGGAAAATAAAAATGTTGGGGAAGGAAATGGTCAAGGATCAGAGGGTTTTGGCGATGGAAAAGGTGAAAATTATAGTGAGTTCTATGGTGAAAGTGGTGGTGAAGCCATGGGGCAAAGCAATGAGATAGAATTTACAGGGCATACTATAGGAGTGACAGAAAATGTTGTTTCCTCTGTTGTTATGGCATCAAATTTAACAGATGACAATGTTAAAGATTGTGGAAGAGGTGATAAGGAGGCGGATAAGGATTTTGAGGAGTTTATTAGAGGCTAGGGATATTTGTTGGAGTCTACAAAAGAGTCACTGCAAGATTCTTTGAAGAAACTGGAGGATGCTAGGAAGAAAAGTAACATGTTTGAAGAAAATGCTCAAAGAATCTTTGAGATCGCAATTGCTTTGAGAGATGAGGCTGAGGAAATGGGAGCACAAGAGGCATTAAGATGGCGGTGTTTGTTGCAGAGACAAACAAAGTTAGCTCTAACAACATTACAGAAAGTACAGGATAAGATCAAGGAAAAAGCAGGATTAGTAGCATCTGATGTTTCTGTTAAGTTTACTGGAGATAAGGAAAACATGGAGAAATTGAATGGCCATGAAACATATACCACAAAAAGAGGGTCAAAAAATGTCTCAAGAATTGGAATCTTCTCCCAAGTTGGAGGAAGAAATGGCACTAGTCATGATTTAGGATGAGCTGAGGAAGTGTGAGGTTGAACTTGCAAAACACATGGAGCAGATCTGCGCTACATCCAGGCATCGAAGCTAGAGTTGCAAGTAGAAGTTGAGTGTTTAAATAAGATCACAGACAAAGTAGAAACAAGAGTAGCACAAGTTGATGAGGATGTTGCAAACATGATGGCCTTGGAGCTTGAGGCTGTTGTAAGAGAAGAGACATATTTAAGACCTTCACATGTTGGCCGTATTGTGGAGGAGATAGATAGTTCTCAATATTATTAAAAATTAAAATTAAAAATTAATATATATAATTGTAAAAATTATTATTTAGAATTTACGGTTAGATTTTTATTTTTAAATTTATTTAAATTTTAATATTTCTTAATGTTATCTAAAAAAAAATCTGGATTTTTATTTTCAAATTTAATCATGATTTTTTAAGAAATTTTATCAGCTAACAAATTTGTTTTGAATTTTAAATTATTTTCTTTTGTCAATCTGGAACTTGAACTCAAACCTTGTGATATAGAGTAGAACATTAGATGCTTTATGAAAATCAAAATAGAGATTATTTATTTATTTTTCCTGGTTGGTTTAGTTATTAATTTTTTACCAATTAGAAGTCATTTGCTTGCAAGTGTTTTAGTGTGTACTGTCTTAGAATGTAACAGAGGTGAGAATTGATTTTGGACTGATGCCTTGTTGTGTTTGATTTGATTGATCCTATTTGTGACATGATCTACTTTTTATATTGAAGATTTTCAAAGGAAGAAACATATTAAATCTTTTATGGATAAGCAGATTACCCATATTTGTGACATGATTTTTGAGAACCTGGGCTCTATTTTCAGGCAATTGCATTGGTCACAAATGGTGTCTTAATCATGACCATCAATAGAGGATAAACTGCATGGCATATGGAAGAACCTCAATGTGCCTCTACACCTACCTACTTATTCTTTTATCCAAAATGTTATGATTTCTAGAAAGCAAAGTATAACTGATTGTAGTAAAAGAAGGCAGAGAACCTTATATGGAACCACAAGTTTATTCTAATTTTGTCTCTTAGTGATATGGGCAGCAGGAAGGTCATTTTAAGAAATAGGAATTCATTGGAGATGTCATATGATTGGACCACAAAATCCGACCAGATCGAGGTGCATCAATTTGCAAAATCTGTAGATGAGAACAACCATCAATTGGCGAGTATGTACATGGAAGGCTTAGAGGAGATAGTTGATGAGGATGACCATGAAATGTAGTTTTGAACATCGTTTAAGTCTAATTTCTTTGCATTCATGATATATTACTTAACAAAGGAAGCTATGAAATAAATATGTACTGCGTTTTAGTATTTTTTTGAGCTTCTTAAGTGATTAAAGTTTATCCTGGTATTAATATGGTATGGTGTAAATCTTATTTAGTTTAAATTGTAACATTAATAAACCTCAACCGTTAATAATATCATAATAATAATATAATATAATAATAATATAATAAAATATAATAAAATAAACTAATAATATTAGAAAAAATGTAATTATAATATAATCAAATAATAATAATACAACTAATGTAAGTTAATTTTTTTATAAAATGGATTCCTACAAACTGATATATCTGGGCGTTTCCTATATAGATTATGTAATAAGATAGATAAACTAGTTTAACTCTAAAATTAATTAATTTTCAAAAAGGAGGTTGTAACAATTAGTTACTATAAAATCAGAATTTAAATTTGAGCTTTTGAATTGTTTGTGCAACAAAGTTATTAATTATTACATGGAGAGACATTTTACAATGTCATTTGGGTGTGTTTAGAAAAACTCTACCTTAAATCAAGGAGAATTCTTGAAATCACCACCCTTTTTAAATTTTTTTCAATATTAAAATTTGAAGAAAAGCTAATATTTTTTAGTATTTATTATATGATAAATAAACTAAAAACTTTTAATAACCTCTCCACATTAACACATCCACTATACACGTAACTACCAAATAAAAGGAGTAAACAGAGGAACCGAATTGAGTCTTCATTTTGGCATTAAATGATTACAGTTAGGAGTTAATGGTTGCATCGTGGGAGTAGAAGGAGGAACCACCGATATGAAGAGAAGTTGTTCATTGGTTTGAGGATCATTATTGTTCATGCATGATTTGGGAAGGCAACGATTGAGGAGGAAGTTCATTGTTTTGAGAATTGGTTTTTGTAGTTTTCTTTTTTAAGTGAAAAGTTTTTCTCTGTGCTTTGTTTGAATCTGAGATTGGTGAAGAGCAGCCTCAACTGTAACTGTAAGAGAAAGAAGTTATTTCTTCTCTTCTCTGATTTTCTTTGCTTTGCTTTGTTAATCAAACTTTTCCTATGCTATTTGGAGGTGTCAAATCATAGAGTAAGATTCAAAACCAGTGAGGGTAAATAATCAGATATTACTTTTTCTCTGTAGATCAATTCATCAGCTTTATAAACTTTGACTTTCCTTTTTAGTTGCCTGAATTTCCAAACACCATGGCTCACAAGTTAATATACATTCATTTTATCAGCTTTATGATAGTAGTAGTTTCCTGAGAGTTAAGTTTTTTCTTTTGTGCTTGCATGTTGTTCAGCCTGAGCAGATACACCTCATAGCAGCTTCAAAGTTGGAATTTGGCACTCAATAAAGCTTCCTTCTACACCGGCGAGAGCATTAATAATCAGCGGTGAGTGCAAAATATAGCTTGCCACTGTCCTCACAATAATACCCAAGTATTTACAATTATCAACAGTCATACTTCATGTAAGTGTGCTATGCTTTTATGGTTTTTATTAGGCAGTTTCTCTCTAGGTTGCCTTTGTTTGACTGGGTGTTATGATTTGAGTCATGTCTTTTTTTCTGTATTCTTCAATTTCATGTAAGTCTTCCTCCTTTCGGGTAGATAAAAATTTGACAAAAAAATGGAGGATATCTAAAATGAACTGGATCAACTGATTATAAAAGAGAGGAACAATCAAGCTAGGGGTGCTTGACATTGCAGCGGCCTTTGAGAGACACCATGTTTAGTCTGCATAGCCTTTGGAATATAGGAATAAGAATCACACTGCTTTTAATTGCTCTTTCCATGCTTTTCCCAGCCGAATCCTTCACTTTTATCCAATTTGTTACTGTCTAAAAAGATTTTTAGTCCTCCAGTGCAGAGAGCTTGGAAGACATGATAAACAATTCTTTTTCACATCTTATCCCCCTGAAACTTAAAAATTGCTTTGGCAGCCAAGTTTAGCTGTGGAAAGATTGTATTATTCTATTTTAGACTTGTATCTCAAGAGGAACACTTTTTAAGGCTTGAAAGAGAACCAGAAACCAAATTTACAAATCTTTCAACTCCTATCACACATACCCGTGCCATGTCTACTCCTAAATAGCAAGCCACAGATGATGCTACTTAAATAGATTCTATGAAGCGTACAAATTCAATTATAATTGCCATATCCAGCTGCCATATCCAGCCTAATGTGTATTACTGGATTGTGAAAATTTGTTGTATTCACATCCAATTCTATATTTGTATTTGATACTGGAACCATTTCCTTAAAATTGGGTATCCTAGTTCTTTCAATCAAAAAGAAAAAAACAAAAACCATTTGGTGTATTTTTTTTAATTTAAACCTTCTAACTAAGCTTTTTAAAATAGCTTAAGTTATTTTATTTTTTTAATTAATTTATGTTAAATAAAATAATAAGTTTTTTCTATCTTTTTATTAATTTATGTTTAAATAAAATAATAAATAAAAACAAATGATTATATTATATATATATTTTTTTATTCAAATGATTATATTATATAATTATAAAGAAAAAATATAATTATTTAAATATAAAATTTATATAAGAATTCAATTAAATAATAATATATAATATAATATAAATTTTAATAAATGAAATTTTCATTAAATAATTAAATTTATTTACTAATTATCTAATAATAAAAACAAATATAATATAATATAAATTTTACTATTTAAAATTTTAATTAAATAATTAAATTCATACACTTTGAAACATAATTAAATTTATATAATAATTTTGTTAAATAATAATTATAATAATAATAAAATTTATATTATAATTTTATTTGATCTAATTATATAATATAGTATAATATATTTAATTTAATATTATATATTATGTATTGAATATTATATTTATGTTATGTATATTTATATTTTTATTATTATTTATATTATGTATATTTTTATAATATTATTTATATTTTTCTATTATTTTTGTTATTCATATTATTTTTTAATATTTTAGAAAAATTAATTTCATTTATCTTAATCTTATGTTAAATAATATGATACAAATAAACGCCTCGACAAAGATATATCTTTTGTTGTTATTTATATAGATTAGTTAATAAGATAGATAAGCTAGTCTATGTTAGTTAATATATAGTTGATATCTCTTGACATTTTCTATATAGACTATGTTATAGGATAGATATGCTAGTTATAAAACAATTAAATTCTGAAAATTTGAAGACAACAAACAAACATATTAAATTTTTCATAATTTTATTTAATTTTGTCTTGAATTTGTTTGTTGTAAATTCTAACTTGTTAGTAAAAGCAATCTAATAATTTTAAATTTGTAAAATATTGTTGTTTGAAAGTAAAAAATCAGCTATTGGAATCAATCATTCAAACTGAATTAAAATTAAAGTAACATTTGGGTATAAAAAAATTGCAAAAGAGAGGGGGTAGAGAAAAGAGATAACAAAAATAAAAATGAAAATCCAAACATGCATTTGATTTTCTCACATGCCCTTCAGTGAATGTATGGGCTTGAAATATCCCCCTTTAACTGATTTTCTACCTTGTCTAAATGCTTTTGGTTTTATGGATTTTTTTTAAATTTTTTTTGTGTTTTTAAAAATTTATCCCAGGAAATGCAAGTAGCATGAAATAAGAAGCAAATACAATAAACTTTCAAAATCAGATTTATTATTGACTGCTTTTACATTAATATCATACCTGGAAAGCCAAAACAATATACGTTGCAATTCTGGAAATCTTTTAACAACTTGGAAACCCTTATGGTTGGATGCCTTGCACAAAATACTGGTTTCTCTAGCCCCAATTTCTACAGATTAACATCAATGTCCTAGCTGTCCTTGATGAGACTGAAGGGATGCTGAAACCTTAGGCATTTTAGCCTTAAACCCACACGCCAACCCTTGATGAAGTACGACCCAACAATGATGAACAATACAACCTTGAGAAACCCACACACCAATAGAAATGGATGTAAACATCACTAAATGCAATCAACAATGTTTGCCTTTGGTTGAATTTTTGATCTTCTATTCAAACCCCTGAATTTCTCTGTGATTATCACTCCAAATGTGCACAAATGTGACCTCTGATTGAAGCCACCTGAAGAGAAAACTTTGGGTGGTATTTCACACTTGTAGAATGCTTAATCTGAGAGAGTTTACGTTCTTAAAGATTGATTTGTAGCAATAAACCCTTGTTTCTCCTCCACACAAAAGCTCTCGTAATTTGCATAAGTATGAATGAATACAATGCTTTTTGAATGTCTTTTTATGCTTCCTCCAAATGCCATGACTTGTCTTGCTTTTTAATACATATAATATTTAAAGTATTTGCTTTTGTTGATTTAATAAAATAATCTCCATGTGTGGGGCCCATTTTAATAACTTAATCAATGACCTTATTTTAAATAACACCATATATTAGAAGAGTCATTAATCACCTTTAATGATATTCATTTAATATTTATTATTATTATAGTTATCACTTTAATAATAATCAATAAACCACAATTCCAAAAATATCAATATAGTACTGATTCTGTCAACACCATGGGGTAACTCGTTGCTTCTTCTGCTCACCAAACTGGCTTACTATAAATAGTAAGGTTGGACTCAAACATCCAAGTGACTTACTAAAAATAGTAAGTGTATATAAATGGAGCTTGAAACACCCTAGGAAGATCCTCTCTGAATACCGCTAAGCACTAGAGAGAACACTACAAACTAGCACTTGAAGAACCAGATAACTCCCACATAACGCCCTCAAAACATCAACATTAGCCTATGAGGACCCAATGATAGGCTAATCCTTCAAACACTGAAGCTAGCTAAAAATGGGACATTATAGAACTTGACATAAATTGATCTGCCGGACCCATTGCTTGAATCCAACATGAGCCAGTGCTATCTTCGAAGGATGGTGACATGCATGAAAGTTGGCAAATTAAAATCAGCACACATGTTCAGTCAACCACACAAGGCATTCCACTGTCCATCAAGCACAAGTGGTAAAATCATGTCAAGATTTTATCAACATTTTTTGAACTGATCGAGTAAGATAAGTGAAAGAAAGTATATTTAGAGGCTGGAAAATAGCATTGAATGGAACAAATGCAAAGAGAATAGAAGTAAAACGATAATTTTCATTTATTTTAGTGGTTCCAACCCCAACAGGTTTCCCCATTACTAGAATGCACAATTACACAAGTATTTATAGCCAATTGGGTGAAAATACAAACATTTTTCCTTCCAAAAAACATCACAAAATGATATTCTGCATTTTCCCTCCAACTTGTTTAGAAAACAAACATTTGCATATTCAAAACAAATTATAATTTTGAATTGTCCTTCCATTTCCATCTGCAAATATTCCTGCATTCTTCATTTGTCTTTAACTCTTCAAACGAATTTCAATTCTTTCTTGCTCTCGCAAACAATCCATTCAAGCCACTCACTTATCCCTGCAAATTTTTTTATTTCAAAACAATCTCCATATGTGATTTGCATTTCCAAATTGCTCTGTTCTGCAACTTTATTGTTCAAGGATGAATTTCCAAATTGTTTTGTTCTGCAACTTATCGTTCAAGGATGAAACTGATACTTCTTTCAAAGGTTCAAAAGTTCTAATCTATGATCTCCTCCATTTCTTTTCAATCTAACTTTGAGGACTTTCAGTAACTCCAAAATGAGGTCTTCATGTGCCTTCTGAGATGTAGCTGAAAATATTAGTTTATGACATTCTGCCTCTGTATTACCATCTTACTGCATAGATATTTCAAGCATTCCATGGCGCAGGAGGTGTTCATATCATTCCACATGCCAGGTAGCAGCCCACACAAAGAACTTCCAACATATTCAACATGTTGTCATTCATTAGCATGATTTGGCTTTTGATTGCTTGAAAGAGCAACAACTTTTCCAAACCTATGTATCACACTAAGGAATTTCCAGTATTGACAACTAGTAATCGACCCCAACAAGAACTGCTGTCGATGCAAATGAACCGACATCTGTATGCTGATTGTTTCTTGTTGGATTTCAGCTATTACCAGTTTTGCATCACTAATAAATTTGGGTCACATTAAATTAGTGAAGAGGTTTTGCTTCACAAATTCTACTACTCAAAGACCACCATGCCCTTTCTTCATACATGCGTGCGGCTTTTTGTCAAACAGTTCACTTGCCTGGTCTACGCCATATGTGCTGGAACGATCCTCCCTTTTAGTTATTCTGTCAAATAATTCGCATTAATCCTTTAATTCATTTATTCTTAATTCCCCACAGCTGTTTGGGTTAAATGAGAGGGACTGAAAAAACGTGTGGAAGCTTTCTCCACATGTTTCGACAGCACCAATTACCTTCCCCTGCATATCTATTTTCTAGAGAGCAGTCGGATCCTTTTACACCACAATGTCAATCATCAAAAGAGGACTTTGCTAAGATTTGGAAAGATTTCTGAATTGTCGCCTTCCCAAAACCTGCGCAGCTATTGATTTCATCAATTATTCATTCTTGATGCTTCACCTTATTCTTCGTATCCTGCGTAATAATTGTAAATTATCACTCTCGATATCAAATACACATCCCTTTTAGTATATCAACTGTGTGTATCTCCAGCAATCAAGGCGTCACGAAACCACATACCTTCAAGGCATTTTGTCAAACGGTACACGCCTCCTGCTTCCTATTAGCGACGCCTGGCAGTCCCTTTGCCTGATCTTTGATTCCACATTTTGAATCCATGACTTCCAGGACGTTTAGAACTGCAGCAACTGTCAAAAAATCCTTTTCCTTTGTCCTCAGGTGGTCAAAAATTTCCATAAAGGCGTCAGATGCAGGCAAAGGTTGCGGAACTTTGGTTTCACATCTGACAATTGCATTTTGCTTGAAAGTTTCATTTTCGCCTTTCGAAATGCCCTTTTGTTTACCTTTGCTCCGGGTTCGGGAAAGAAATGTATTTTTTTTATACAACACTTGTGGTCCAGCTCAAGGGTCAGTAGTCTGTATCTTGGGTACTTGGGGTGAGTTGGGGTGAGACTACTTGAGGGTGAGATCCGCCATCCACAAGAAGTCCCACCTCTTAAACCCGGGAGCAGAGTCGAATCTGAGACCAATGGGGAGCAAACCCACTCCCAAGCCAACTCTCTACCCACGCAACTGCAAATCCAAGAATTGGGGAAAAGAAACATATCTATCATTAAAATATTAAATTAGATTTTCAATTTATGTGAAAATTTTGATTTTAAATTTAATTAATCTTAAATTAAAATTTTAATATTTTAGATATTTTTGAGCTTTAAATTTTAAAATTGATTAAAATATCTAAAGTTAAAAATTGAAAATAATTAAATTAAATTCTTTAAAACTTAAGTTAATGAATTAGACAAATGAAAACATGTTATTGTGACATGTGACATATTTGTAAAATAAGACAAGTTAATTTCATGTGCATACAAACAAACAAAAATTGCAATATAGATGTGAAAGCAAAGTGATAAAATTGATGAGGTAAATCAAATGTTATGCCAAAGTGTGAGAATAATGATTGCGACAAATGATAATGCATGAATATAATGCGACTTCTTATGCATGACTCAACAAAACTCCATTATGGAAAGGTCCCCAATTTGTGAAAATAGGGGTGTGTTGTAATATTGAACAATAGTTTTGAAATAGGCCATGCAAACTTCTCTTTACCTCTTAGAATATTGGAAGAAAGAAATTTTGTTTGCTTTTATTGAACATCCAACACTACAACTCATTCACCAAATGGAAGTAGAAGAAAATGGTGCTATGTATGTAAGATTTGTAGAGCTATTGCAATCATAGGGAAAAAAAGAACAAGCCAAAAACATGATGTGAAAGCATTAGGGAGTAGCGAAAATGTGGCTCAACAAAAGAGCTATAGTCTAAAATTTTAAAGTTAGACTTCATGTGAAAAGGGTATGAAGACAAAGAAAAAATAGGATGCCACAATAAGTTTGATATGCTCTAAAGTAGCCTAGATTTCATTGTTAAATGTAAGACTTTAGTCAATTCCTTTGAGCTTTAAACTCTTAGTGGCCGCATCTTACCAATATTTGTTTATGGGATTCACCTAAAGCTATACTTTAGAATCCCAAAATTTCCCCTTTACAATAGTTTCCTATCTTCCTTATGTTTTTTACATTCTATTCTTGAAAATATGTTCTATAACTAATCCAAACATATTCTAAAATCATTATTTCGTTCAATCCAATATGCAAAACAAACAAATAGAGAAAAAGAGTTGGTTCACTCCATGAATCCTATTTTGATTCATCTATCATTAAATCAATGTCAAAGTAATATGCCTTAATTTCTTCAACATGGGATCCCTAATTTATTTTATACCAAATCGTAGTTTTCTATTAATTTAAATAGGTTTTGATGAAAGTCACAAGGGAATCCAACAATGCACATTCATCATTACTTGTTAGAGTGCAAAGCCTTGACAAATGCATGATCAAAATCAAGATAAACATGGGTTGTCAAAAATTATAGAAGTAAAGTTCCATTATAAAGTCAAGTGGGGCATATGCATGGAAATGGGGGACAAAAAGGGACCGAAATGACCACTTTTTAAAAATCAACTAAACTTAAAATTTGACAAGAAATTTGAGATGCCTACACTCGAAATTTAGAAATGTGATAAAAACAAAAATTGTAGTACTTTGAATTTAGTTTTGAAATTACTAGACTTTTTAAAGTAGTTAAGATTGAAATATTCAAGTCTTGAGTGCACACAAAATATTCCTATTTTTATTGCTAATTATAACATAGTGCTTGGTATGCACACCCCGTTTTATATTACACTTTATTTTCAAAACTAATGGGTGGAAATAAAGCTAAGGGCTATTACTACAAATAATACAATTTTGTTTTACTTAAAAAAAGATCTATTCTTAAAATTGCATCACTAAGCATGCACATTATATAACTTCCACAAAAATAGTAGAAAAATATAATTTGTTATGGAATGAAGCCTACAACAATCCTATATTTTTAAAATTTAGGTAAACAAATAAAAATATGAATAATATGAAGAAATTGTTAAAAGAAATACTAAAATACCCTAATTTAAAAATTTTATGGTTAAAAATATAAGAATAATCTTAATATTTGTAGACACTTAAAATTGTCCTGAATGATACTACACACTTGAATTTGGTCACTAACATTGTTTCATCCTAAAATTCATCTTCTTTTCGTCTGTTTGATTAAATAATCCTAGTTATTTAATTAAATGAGTCATTTTCATCTATTAATCTAATTAATTTAATTAGGTTAATTTACCCCTTTCACATTCACCTTTCATCCTATTTAATTGAATAATACAAATTATTTAATTTAAAAACCTTATGTCCTCTCATTTAATTAAATAATCCTAAATTACTGAATTAAATGTCATTTGCATCCCCTTTTCATCAAATAAACTAATTATTTAATGATAACCCTAATATTCCTCAACTTGCATAATTAAAACTTAGTTTTAATTACTAATTACTAATTTTTCTCACCCATCCGCTTGCATAGGAAATATTCTTCTATTTGGCTCCAAAAAATGGAATATTCTTTCCTAACAAACTCTGTAACAAACTTTCTAACTACTTTGAAAGTGTGTTTGTTTGAACCATTGTGAGCCCTTGATGGTTTCTTTGATCCATGTGATCTTTGATTCTCATCCATTGATGAGAATCCTTGATCCATGTCTTCATCTTTGATTCCATCTTGACCATTGATTGATCCTTTTCGATCTCAACCCTTGATTCTTCATTTTTTCTCCTATAAATACCTCACATTTGGAGAGAAATGGATCTACTTCCATCAAAACAAAGTTATGCTGCTCGTTTGAATACTATCTTTATTCTTCCTTACATCCATTATCAAGCCTTTTCATCTTTTCTTCCACCCAAAGCATAGTTTCATCAATTTTAAAGCTTAGTTTTCAATAATGGAGTTCAATTAGATGCTCATTTTATCAAAGGGATTGGGAAAGGGTCATTATTCCCTATCAATACAACACCACTCTCCCAATGGGATAAGGTTTGGAGTTCTAGATTAGGTTTCTTTTACACTTTCATGTTTATTTCATGCATAGTTTAATGGTTTCTTAGTTTTTGAAGCTTTCAAACATCTTATTGGGATTGTAGCTTAGTGGGTTAAATATGGCTTAAATTCATTAGGATATGGTGTATTTAGCTTATACTATCACTACAATCACATTTTGGCGCTAGAAAGAGGGCTTTATTAACTTTATTTGATGAATTTCTCTTAAGTTTATGTGAGTTGCAAGTTCTTGAGAAATGGTGGCGCTTTTGGTGGCTATAGCGACGCTACAGAGACACGTAAGGATATAGCGACACATGTGATTTAAATATAGCGACACATGTTAATTATGGCGATGCTTATTAAATATAGCGACACTCATGTGTTTTTGATTGTTATCACATGATTTTTAATATGGTGATGCACACCATACAATCACATTTTGGCGCTAGAAAGAGGGCTTTATTAACTTTATTTGATGAATTTCTCTTAAGTTTATGTGAGTTGCAAGTTCTTGAGAAATGGTGGCGCTTTTGGTGGCTATAGCGACGCTACAGAGACACGTAAGGATATAGCGACACATGTGATTTAAATATAGCGACACATGTTAATTATGGCGATGCTTATTAAATATAGCGACACTCATGTGTTTTTGATTGTTATCACATGATTTTTAATATGGTGATGCACACCATAGAGCGATGCTATTGATGTCACTATTTTTGTGCAAAGCAACATGTCCAGATTTCACTAAAGCGACACACTTTTCCTTCAACGACGCATTTGATAGCTAAAGCGACACATTTGATTTTAGCGACACTTTTTATTGGTAAAAAAATAGAGAGTTAATTTTCATGTGTATTTTAACTTTTCAGTTTCATATGCTCTTTGCTATTTTACTAACATTTGGTTTTATTTTGTGAGGCTAACTTGTTTTGTAGATTTGAAAAAACTTGAAGTGAAGGAGCATACTATCATTTGACCATACATTGTAAAAGTGTTTTTACACTTATGGAACAAATATAACCCATCATATGCTACTTTGCTTTATGTTTTAGGACCACTAAATTTCCATTGGGCTTAAAATTCACAAATTCTTTTAGTCTTTTCAAAGTTGGCTAAAATTGAACCCATACAACCTCATTTTGTGATATTGGTTAAAATTGGACAAAACAAACAAACAATTCCATTGGTGCTTAAAATGAGAATTAACAATTCATGTGGTTTAAATAGATCATTCAGGCCGCCGGAACCGGTGGCGGCAGGTGCCGGGGCGGGGTTCAAGATATCAGCAATCTGCAATTATCAGAGTTGGTGCATTGGAATTTACTTCCAAGAAGTTACTTACCAAGTCTAATTTGTGGGTTAAGGCATAAAGGCTTAAAGAGAATGGACTCTTTTTCTTTTTTTTCCTCCATAAGTTGCATGTAAAATCATCCCTTCGATGCATGAGGTAATCCCAACAAGAATAATGTACCCACTTGAGCTAGGATTGTTATTACTTATGAGTCAGTTTAACACATTGCTTGGTTTCAAAACAACTTATACGCACATCAAAATGTTCATCAAATTTCAAACCCTTTGGATTAAGTGTGAATACCTTTAAAAATTCCTATATTGCTACTTGTCCCTAAGGATTTTATCTTTAGATTCTTCTAAATATTTTGAATTATATCTTAATTCACTCTTTCCAAAGTTAACATAGGGAACTATGGCCTTAGCTTCTTTATTTTCACATAATGGACTTTGTGGAATGAAGGTTGCTTAGACATAGACATTTTTAGTTTGAAATTAATTAAGACTTTCTTGATGTGATAATGAAGCAATCTCACTAAATCAAAGATTAAAACCAAAATGAACACGCCACATGTTGGTCTTATGGTTAAGACACATTGACTCCCCAAAACAAAGTGATACAAGGAAAGTATTGCAAACATTGAGTACAAGTTCTATTATCAAAACATTGAGTTCTTAAAGTTTTATCACTTTAGAGGTATAACATGTTTCTCACCATCTTGGTCTTGCAAAACAAAGGCCCCTTTTAGGTTAACACATTTTGGGTCAAAATATTTCATCCACCTTCATCATATTTGACATTCCACTTCATAAACAACTTTAGGAACTTTTGGACACATCAAACACTTTAGACTTAAGAAATTATCAAACCAATCCCCTAACTTAGCTATGTTGTGTGTGAAATAGATTATTTTCCATACACTTAGTTGAGTTAGTCATCACATTTTTGAACTAGTCTATCTTAAAGGCCACAAGTCTACCTTGAGATTTACAAGTTCATTAAAGCACCTTTTATCCAAGATATCAAAACATTATTTTAACCTATAGACAAAAGTGTTGTTCAAAATTTTAGAAAGTTCATCCCCCATATCATCCCCCCTTTTCATCATCCACTCACACCATTGGTCCAAAACAACTTAGAGGGTCCCTTTTTACCAAAATTTGAGTCAACTAGAGAGTTTCAACACTATAAATCTCAACACACCTCTCCCATAGGTGACCCAAAATTTATGGTTACAATGAGATCACAACACTAGAGAATCATGGAACAAAACAAAAACACATCTACCAAAAGTGATACTATCCCACAAGAATTTGATCCAAGGAGTCATTCTACCCCCTCACAACAACCACAAAACCCATTAAAAGGGTATGAGGTAGAAGATGCCACAAACAATCCCCTTGAGCTCACTAAGGAAGAGCTCCTTAAATATCAACAAGATCCTAAGACAAGACACATTGTTAATACCTTGATGAAAAGAAACCCTACCCAATACATGCTAGCCTTAGCAAAAGAAGGGGCTAAACTCCCTTCTACATTTTACTATGACACAATTAGGGAACGAACCTTAGAAAATGTGGCTTCAATTTCTCCAACTTTCGTTGCACAAACCTTGACAAAAGGATTGAATCAATCTATAAACCAACCTATTCCATCCCTTGTGCCAAGTCAACTATCAACACCTAGTCTTGTAACTAGGATTGCCACCAACCTTGGTCACACTCTCCCTATAGAAGGAAACACACTTTTGGGTACCCAAAACACCAACATTCCCCAAAACACAACTTGGACACCAACATTTGGTGCCCCATCACATTCTTCCACCACAATTCCCCAAAATCCTTTACACCCATACATCCCACTTACATTCCATAACACCACAATGGCCTCAACATTTTGAGTGCAACCATCTTCATTCATCACCAAAAAGTACCCAAGGTGTGCCCAAAGTTACACAAGGTAATGTGAACCAAGTGCCTCAAGAAGAATAAAAATGGAAAGTTAACACCCTTATGCAAAGCCAAGCCTTAACACAACAAGGGAAATATTCATCCAACCATCCAATTGGCCCATCAAACCCATTGGTTCCACAAAACACATCGACCCCATCTATTAGAAATCCAAATCAAAGCAACACATTGATCACAAAACCCATCAACCAAGGTAATACCTTGGTCCCACAACAAACGCAACAAGGGAACCCTCAACACATCAGTCAAGGGAACCCTTCTAATCAATTGATCCAAGTTCAAAATGTGCCATTGACATCATAACACCAAATGGCACCATCATCTTTACCATTGGACCCCCAAGCCATGCAAAATAAAATGGGGCCCCAAACCTACATTCCTCCATCCCAATCGATAATTTTACAAGGAATGATAGCACAAAACAACCCACAAACACTCACTACACAACAACCATCTCAAATCAACCCACAACCCACTCATACCATGATCACTCAAAATCCATCTCACACATCCCAACACCAAAACACTTCCACGTTACAAGCACAACAAGCCCATGCTCTAGCTTTGCAACAAGCACAACATGCTTATCAACAAGCGTTACAAGCACAACAAGCTCAGGATCAAGCTTTGCAACAACAAGATTATCAACAAGCATTATAACAACAACATGCCCAAGTGCAAGCCTTGCAACAACAAAAAGCTCAACAACAAGCATTGTTAGCACAACAATACGTCCAACAACAAATTCTTGCGCAACAATAAGGTTTGTACTATAATCCTCAACAAAAAATTGTTAATCCAACTATGCAAGGAGCATATACACCACCACCTCTATCACCCTTACCTTCATAATATCAAAATCCATCCTACACACCATACAATACCCCATCATATCAAAATCCCACTTAAAAATCATCCACCATCGCACAATACACAACATATGCTCCTCCAAAAATTCCATAAGATGATCTTTCATTATAGCTTCGCACTCACACAACAGATCCAGGACATTCAAATGGGAAAAACGAAGAAGACACATACACAACAAAACTTGTGTCCATACCCATTCGATATGAACATTGCAATGGTATCTTCCCCACCTGGTTTTGAGGTCCCTAATTTTGATAAATACAAAGGGGGGGGAATCTTATGGATCACATAAAGTAATTCCATGTCATGTGTATAGAGGTTTCCTACAATGATTTCTACTTGATGCGCTTCTTTCCACATAGTTTGGTGGGCCCCGTAATCAATTAGCTCTCACAATTTCCTCCAAGTATCAAAAACTTCCAAGAAATAATTGATAGGTCCATCAACCATTTCTCCTTTAACCTAGACATGTGATCTTTGATTCCTTTTTGATCTCAACCCTTGATTCTTCATTTTCTCTCCTATAAATACCTCACATTTGGAGAGAAATGGATCCACTTCCATCAAAGCAAAGTTATGCAGCTCATGTGAATACTATCTTTATTCATCCTTACATCCATTATCAATATTTTTCATCTTTTCATCCACCCATAGCATAGTTTCATCAATTTTAGCTTAGTTTTCAACAATGGAGTTCGATTAGATGCTCATTTTATCTAAGGGATTGGGAAATGGTCATTATTCCATATCAATACGACACCACTCCCGTAATGGGATAAGGTTTGGAGATCTAGATTAGGTTTCTTTTACACTTTCATGTTTATTTCATGCATAGTTTAATGGTTTC
>VDFB02076973.1:0-13125 GCA_007258455.2 Sequoia sempervirens | reverse complement strand
ATGGAAGATGCATACAGATCCACCTACACCATGGAGTTAAATAATCCAATGAAAGTATATCTTAATGTTTGGGAATTCGATACAATACAATAACCTAACTTGGCCATGCAGGGTGCAACTCTATTCAATAATTAAGGGAGGCAATGTTGCTTAGGGGCTAATGACATGAAAAAAAATAAACGTAACTAGGTCAGACTTTGGAAAGATATTTGGAATGAAAACCATCCTTACACACAAACAAAGGCCTCATCCAACTTAAATTTTCCTTGCACAATGATGGATTATGCTTTGTTAAGTCAACTATTGGTCAAAAAAATAATTAAAAAATACAAAAAAGCAAACATTTTCCGTGGCTTGGGCATTTTGATGCCTGGATTCGTCACAGATTCTTCATGGCGTATCCTGGTCAGATCCGTAGTGGCGAATCAAATCCAAGGCGAATCCACAGAGCAAATTTCGAATCCTGCCCGAATTTGTATCGTACCGTACCCGAATTGTGAATCTGGTATGAATCGAATCGTATCCAAAGGCTACAGGTGGCGAATCAGTAACTTAGATTTATAAGGTTATCAAATAAATCAATATTATAAGGTGACCTTCTATTTAATTAATTTAATAAAGCAACTTAAATAAAATAATTATATCACAAAGTCACTAAAATAAAATTGAAGTGGGAAATGTATCTTTTATCCCACATTGGCAAGAAAAGTGTGTGAGCTCCTCCAAGAAAGTATAAAAGGATCTTAAGGGCTCATTGTTGATCATCCAAATGTTGAATATTGATTTGATTGATTTGATTGGGGAAACCTATGGTTTCTGCAGTTACTTTATTCGAACATTGAGACCGAAAGCTCTCTTTGATTGTGCAACTCTGAGGTTGTGAAACTATCAGCTGATATTGTTGCCATTTGAGTGAGTGATACTTCAGTCATTCACATTGTGCCAAAATAGTGGCCAAGGGCCAATTTTTGACATTGCTCGATTTGAGGATTTGCTGGAGATATTTTTGTGCATAGGTTTTCATCGACTTGGCATAGTAGGGGTTGACTTGCATTCTACATCGTCATATACAAGTTCTAGTTTTATTCATCAGCCATTATTATTAGTATTATTGTTGGTGACCTTACACATCAGCCCCATTCAAATGGGGTATCCCTTGACTTTTAGCTCCATTCTCGGTCTTTTTGGCTTTGTTTTTTTTGGTCTCTCTCTCTGTCTATCTCTTTTCTGATGGTCTACTTTCTGGGGACGTTCCCGTCTGCAAGCTTAAGCGTGAATTTGGCCAAGTCTGAAATTAGGGTTTGAGTCTTCCTGGTCAGTTTGAGGTCGAGTAAGGTGAATAAATTAAAAATTGAGCTCAACATTGTTGTCAGTGTGCTTCCAGCAAGCTCTCAGCAAATTTTTATCAGATTCCGAGGTACTTACTATTTTTAGTAAGTGTGAGATTACAGGCGATTCGTCAACATTTTCGAGATTCCGACAGTCACACCACACTCAGAGTATATCAGACTGCTCGCATGCCAAATTTGAGCGAAAACGCATTAACCCTAATTATTTTAGCAACCGGCCTCCCAAGACGAATTTTGTGGGTCCAGATGTAGTAGTTTTCTTGCATGTCCTGGATATTCCTTCCGGGTTTTTCGCCGAGACCTTCGATGATGTAACATGCGACGAGGCGACTTTCGTGAGTTCAGCCTTCCCGAAAATATTTTTAGCTCTAAATGTCGCAACCTCGATGGTTTTTCGAGAGCTTCAGCGATGGTATGACACATGCAAACCAGGATTCTCACCTCAAGAAGCGAAACCTGCTTTTGGCGTATGTCCCGCGCCACCCAGCCAGCCTTTCGTGATTCACGAAATGATCGCGAATACAAAAACTAAGACAAACGGAGATCTTTGATACCATGCAGCAGCAAGTTAGGGTTTCCAGCTTCCTGAGCTTCCAAAAAATAGGCATCAAAAAAGTCAAAATCTTCAAAATCCGATGTAAACTTCCACCATCGCCGGCCCTTCGTGTCAGTTCTCACTGGTAAAATTTCAAGTCAATCGGAACACTTACTATTTATAAGTCAATTTGGAACCGGCTAAAATAGTAAATTAGTTGCATGGCCAATGCCGCACCAACAAAGTCACGTGGTGAGGAGCGCCTCACCAAAATTTCACGTCAATCGGAGCTTGGGAGCTATCAGAAACATGAGCTTACTATTTATAGTAAGCCACCTTCGGAAACAAGCTAAAAATAGCAGGTCAGCTAGAAATGGCAGTGTTGACAGGACAACAGAGCTATGAGGATGCTACGTTCAAAATTTCAAGTTGATCCAATCTTCAGAAGTGCAAAAATGAGAAGGTTTACTATAAATAGCAGGGTATGAGAAGCTGGCAAGGACGAGAAATTTGGCTAAGTCTGGAACTTCATCCAGTATGCAAAAGGAAATGCGCCCAGCTAGTAAGGAGGCATAAAAAATTCTAAGTATGGAGTTTCATCCTTCACCAGAGGTAAAATGCGCCCAAAGCTGGAGTGGTCAAAGAAAAGTCAACATGTTACATCCTCTTCACTGGCTATACAGGAAATGCTCTGGGTTCACAAGTAAATCCAAGGTGGTCAGTTACGCAGCATTTCATCCCCGGCATCAAGAAGCAATGCTCTACATGCAAGCTAGCAGCATTCAAAAATTTTCTAAGTATGAAGTTCATCCTCCTAGAGGCCTCAAATGCGCCCATCTTGAGAGAAGGTCAAACAAGTCAAAGAGTTTTGTCCTCCTCCCATGCTAAAATGCGCCCAAGGAAAAGTTGGTGCAAGAGCACGATGACTTGAAGTGGAAGCACGATGAAGATGAGTTACAATCTCGAAGGAGGAAAATTTGCAAGAAAATGGCTAAGTGTTAAGACTTAGTATAACTCAAAGTGACGAAGATGAAGACCCTCAAGTGGAAGAAATCAAAGAACAACACCAAGAAAGAAGATCGAGAACAGTGTGAACACGTCTACAAATGGAATCTTCTAAAGGATGATGGTGACATTATATGATTTATTACCCCACTTCCTCGTGGGCGGTGTTTTAGGCAATATTATTTTTAGGCCGAGGTGGCAACGACTCTGCCACTCTATTGATTGTAACCCTAGCTGTCTTTTGGGACTTGGCTAGCTATAAAAGGGGGAGTCCCCCTCATTTGTAAGGCATTAGAAAATTAGAATTAGATCAGACATTGGAGTAGTAGAGCATTAGAGCTAGATAGTGTAGCATTGTAGAGCATTTTTGCATCATTTGGAGAAGAGAGAAAGTTTTCCCTTTGAAAACTTTTGAGGAGATTGTTGTGTAACACATTTTATGATAATAGATCTTTTCATTGATGATGAAATTCGTCTTGTCATGAAATGCTAGCAAGGTTTCTTCTTCCTTTCGTATCCAAGTAGTTTAAATTCATGCAAGTAGCTTACTTTGATGTGTGGTGTTTCATTGAGATAGCTTCGCTTTACTCCATACCACTAGCGGCTTGTTGATGATAAGTTCGCCTTGTGTGGTCAACTGGACATTATCTTGAGTTTAACTTAGGTTGTGATTTATATGCTTATATGCGTCGTTCTGATGGTGTATGCATGTTAATTCATAATTTGAACATCTTTTGCTATTTCCCTTGAAGATTGCACCGATTTTGCTGAGGCTGTCCGACGGAGGCTAGGTGAAATCCGGTTGAAGTCTATTGAAACGAAGCTCCACATATCCTGCATTTAGAGTAGCACATAAACTTCTTAGGCCCTACACCCTTTTAATTCAGTTCATTTCCGATTAGAATTAGGAAACTTGCGCTCACCCGCCAAATCATTTGAATTACACGAAAGCCCTTTGTCCGCTGTCTGCTGTCAACCGCCGAACAATTGTGTAAGTCCCCTTGAAAATACCAGCAATATCACATCAAGCCAAACTGAGCCTATTCGCACTTAAGGAACCTTGGAGTTGAAAGCATGATCTTACTCTAATCTTAGCATGTTGGAATACTTTGTTCAAGAGAGGATAGAGTCCGCTAGAGACTTATTCTCTGTTGAGTGCCTCAAAACCAATGTCAACACATATGAGAGCCATGATTTTCCTCATGGAAATTTCTCCTTGGTTCGATCTTGCTTGAAGGTGGTGGCGCTTCATTCAAGGGACCAAGACGTCTTTGTTTGGTGCTTTATTGGAGGGTTAGAGGCTGTAGATTATTTTATATCAAAGATTTGCTACAGAACAGGGGCGGCTATGATAGAGCTGCAATTTGGCTGGGAGAAGGTCTATTTGATTGGTATTTGAGTTGCTACATCACCTACAACATAGGCGCTTCATTGGATCAGGTTCTCTCGCATTTAATTTCAGTATTTAATAGACATTCGAAGTTGGTTGTATGCTGCCATTGTACTCAGACTTTGGTATTTGTTTCATATCATATTCAGTTGTAAGCCAAGAGTCTTGGCCTTTCATATTTGCATTGTAGTTGGGACATCAATAAAAAGGAGTTGCATATGATATATTTGTCTTGGCTGTAGCATTTATTTCAGTTTGTAAGACAACTGTTTGTCTTAATGTCCCTAGCTGAAAGTCAACATTTTCATAATAGGAATTGCATGGCAAATGGTTGATAAAATGCTTCTGGTTGTAGCTCTCATTTCCATACTCTAGTATGCATGCCAAATGTTTGATTAAATGACAAGTGGTTGTAGAAGTTCTTACCAGCATACTAGTTGCATGCCAATTGTTTGACAAAAAGTCAATTGGTTGTAGGTGCATATTTTACATATAGAAATCATTTATGTGCATTGAAAAGGATCTAAAAGAGTCATATTTGCATTTAGATTGTAGTCTAATCATTGTAGTGTTGATTCATGAGCATTTGAAGCATTTTATCATTACTTTTCAAGCATACCATCAGACTCTAATCTCAGACCAACAAGCTAAAAGTTTACATCAGAAGTGTTTGACAAAATCCCTTGAGGCAAACTTAGGCCAGATTTGAAGGGAATTTTCTAGAGTGGTTTAAGAAGTGTGAACATTGACATTTTGGTCTATTTCCTCTCCTTCAGGTGAAAAATCCTAAAGTGTTAGAAGGTCATAGTAACCAAGATCTTTGTTTTGCATTTTGGTAACCCTTAAGATATTCCTTTATTGCAAAAATCTAGATCAAAAGTAGCAAGGGATATTACAGTTTGAAAGTGGGTTAGCTTCAAGCTATCTGGTGGCAGTCCAATGTCCTGATCTTGTCCTAGAATGCATAAATGCATACAACTCGGAAACCAGAGAAATCTAGATTGGAGATAATAAATTAGTGGTGAAGCTTGATGCCATTTCTCTTGGAATCATTCAGGTTGCCTATTAGAGACCAATTCATAGACATAAATAAAGTGTCAAGTAGTATTTTACTAAAAATAGAAATCAATCCTACGTATCAAAAAAAAATAGAAATCAATCCCTCAATACCATAGCAAGAAATTGGTTGACAACACCCAAAGGAGGAAAATTAAAGCTACCAAGGGTAATTCACAAATCCCTTTTTGTTGATGATGTTTCCAACATGGTTGTCCTTAATAGGTTGATGGGTAACAAAATTCAGATAATTTTGAAACATGGATGTATTTGTTCATTACCATCATTTGTGCAGGTAATTAGCTCATTGATTCGGGAGGTATTATTAGTAATAAGCTACATAATCATCTAACCCAATTTAAGTCAAACTAGTGCTTTTATATGTCCTCCTATCTCTTTTACGCCATTGTAAGCATGAAAACTTGGCCAAGGCTCAACAATAATGGAATATATGACAACACAACTCAAATCTATAATTTTTATCTGCTGTTACAACTAAAAAAAAGTTACAAAAAATTTCGGAGGGTGAATGATTCTTTCACTATGTTGACAACGAGAGAACTTCAAGAAAATATTGGACTCAAAATATCTCTACAAGAAGTGGCACTTTTCAGACAGTATGGGAGTTATTTAATCCAGTTTATGAGGTTCACATATATCCGAGTTGGAGGCTTCAATGGGTATCCATATGTGTTGCAAGATATGTAGATGACAAGCTTGTTCTAATTGAACTTTGCAGGCAGATTGGTGTGGTTAACAAAAGATGTAGAGATAAGAGGAAAAATAGTATTTGTAATGACCCCTTTCTAGTGGAAGCACTTCGACCCAAATCTTGCACTCAAAGTGTTTCTCAAAGAGACATTAGAAGCCTTAAAGATCAATAAGTTTCAGTGATGATATCTAATAAGATCAAAGATGATAAACATTTCCTTCTTGTCAAAGGGTTACTCATTTCTTCCTTATCACTCTTATGACTGATTCGTCTATATAATTTCATAAGTCCATTGGGTAGATATTAAACGCCTATAAAGATCCCAAAGATGATATCCTATTACACCATTTATCATAATATTGTCATTATTACTTATAAGACCCAATAATTGTTGCAAGCATTATTATTGGATAACCGTAAATAATATATATATATATATACTTAACAATTACCAAAATATATGTAGCAACGTATGAATTATATATACAGTGAACACATTATATTTAATATATTTATATTCTATCTTATACACATATATATATCAAACATATATCTCAAACACCAACCTTTACTAACTCCTTAATCCACTTATTTATTATCATTTATTCATCCTTTGATGAGTCTTCAACATAATTTATAGTCATCTATTTTATACCAAAATCACTTACCTTCTGCCTTAGTCAGTCTGCAGATGCTCTTCCCATCTCTTTTCCCACCGATGATTGAAGAAGGTCCTTTTTAGCCTGTGTTGATATGTGATAAGCTCTATGTCCACCGTTTCTCTATTTCTCTAACTTCTTCTGGTCAGATTGCTGGCAGTGAGTCTTCAGGATGTATTCTTCTCCCCCATCTGATATCGAACTCTACAATTATGGTTATTATCTTTATCATCTTTGTTTTCTGATTTCTTCGATGGTTCCTTCTAAGTCGGTTTGCTAATGTAGACCAACCTTTATCCTCCCAGCGTTCACTTCCTCCAGCCACAGTAATGATTCTTTGTTCTCCTCTGTTTGAAGTCCTTTTCTCCTTGTTCATTCCCTAAGTTTTCTTTTAATAGCCTGATTGGATTGGCACCTTGTGCTGGGGACGTGCCTTTTTGTGTAACTGTTGCATTATCACTATTACTTGCTGCCTTACTTTATAAGAATCATTGTCTTAGTAAATAATCGCTGCCTCCTATATCCCCATATCCTACCATTCCATTCAAATATATAGTTGTTGTCTTTAATAAATCACTTTGAAGAATCACTTCCCTTTGACCGATGTCCCTTCATGATTGTTGACTAGTGATATGTTAAAGATCACTAATTGAAGTGTAAAGAGGCATCGCTGCCTTTGGGTTAGATCGATGCCTTGTTAGATTAGCTATTATTATTATTAGTGATTTGTTTGTTTTACTTATGTTATTATTTTAATAATGAGAACAGAACATTTACATTATTATCATTTTAATAATATGGTTATAGCATTTATATTGATAATTGTAACTATAAGGGTATTTTGGACTATGTTTATTTTATTGTTTTATCTTTGATGTTTGGTTATTTGTACTTTAATATTTATATTTTAGTATTTATAATGTTATATTTAATAATTATAATTATAATATTATCGTTGACAATTATAATTATAATAATTTGAAGTGGCTAATATTTTAATATGTATTTTGTTTTATTTCGATGTTTTATATCTCGGTGTTCCAATTCCGGTGACATGATAGTATTCCTTTTTCTATTGGTCTTGGTCACTATAGCCGCAAATCTAATTCTAATGCTCAAAATATCAAGCAATCAATTGTAGAGCTATGATTATATTGTTACATCATGAGATTTCCCTTTGATGACAAAAGGTATGTCAGGGATAATCTAAGCTTTGGTGCAAGTTATTGTCATTTCCCAAAAATCGAAGAC
Organism: Sequoia sempervirens; assembly: GCA_007258455.2. NCBI lineage: Eukaryota > Viridiplantae > Streptophyta > Pinopsida > Cupressales > Cupressaceae > Sequoia > Sequoia sempervirens. The sequence goes on along the minus strand of VDFB02076973.1, from coordinate 5,168 downwards.
TTCTGGGAAGATTGTGAGGATGACTTTGAAATCCGAAGGAGGGACTAGATGAGGCTCACTATTGAACAGATCAAATAATTTAGGTTGGGTTGGGATGTGACCAAGATCGAAGATAACGGGTCAAACTTGATTGATCCCATTTATTTTGAAAAGATTCAGATATAGCCTTTGCCACCTATTAATTGGGAAAATCTAGAGATGAAAGATTTAGGTGACAGGACAGCTCACATTATCAAGAGGTCAGAAGAATGGATAAGGAAGAAGTTATTTGAAGCTACAGCTACAAAACTAAAAGATAAAGATACTTCTTCAAGGAAGAGGAGTGACACTCATGAAGGTTCTTCTTCTACCATTTCTCAAGTCTCAGTTTCAATTCCGAGTTCGCAATAAAATGTTCAGGGAGGTGGTGATGATGAAGACATAAACAAGAGAAGCAACATTACAAACACATGTGAAATTGATCCAAAAATAAGAAAGAAGAGATCAAAGCTAAAAGAAAAGTCATTAAATCCAATTCAGGAAGGAGTTGAGGAAAAAGAATACATAGATCCTCAAAGTTGTCCCAACGACGAGGAACTAATTCCTTCTATTTCACCTTCTATCCTTATCTTATCATTGCCTCATGATGAGCCCCATTCTCCTCCTGAAATGCAAATTGTTGATGCATGTAATGTCCTCTTCCTAGGCAATACCGTTGTGTCAGAGGTTAGCCTATTATTCAAATCCTCGTAGGCTGGCAGAAGTGTTTAGAGGATCACTTGAGGTAGTTATCCAGCGTTGGGAACATTACTCTAGCAGTTGATTCAGGTTTGGGCTTCTGCAGACACTCATAGAGCGATTTAGAGGTACTTACTATTTATAGTAAGTCACGCAGGCAGGAGTTGCTATTTTTAGCAGGGCACCTAATTTAGCTGATCAGCTCAGTATCGACCCGGTTTGATGTTTGGTTGAGCAAACAGGGGTTATTCGAAGCATTTAATAATAATTGAAGGAATAATTAATTTGACTTTATAATATAAAGTCATTTTAATGAAATATTAAAGTTAATATTTAAATGGAAAATTATAAAGTATTTTTAATACTTTATAAGGAAGGGGAAAATTTAATATTTAATGAGTTTAATACTCATTAAATAAAAAGAGATGCCATTTAATTAAATATTAACCTAAGTATTGAAAAAGGGCAAATTTATATTATTAAATGCATTTAATGGATTTTTATGAGAGAAAGGTCGAATTTTTGAGAAGGTTATATATTCTTTCAAAAGACAAATCAAACTCTTATGTTGATTATTCGAATTTGTTATCTCTTCTCTCTGACAGCATTGGGGTTTGAGAAACCAAGGTTTTCGCAGATCAACAGGTTTTGAGGAACGTTCCCTCTTTAGAATCTGACATACTGAGACTGTGAAATACCAGTTGAAGATTGTCTTCAGAGTGGCTTCATTCAGAAGTCATACAGAGCTTACTATGAAGATTTATCAACACGATTTGAGGTCGAACTTCTCCAGAAAGGTTTCATATTCAGGGGCGACTCTTTCTTGGTCTTTGGGCACGCTTTTCAAGACAGTACGGAATTTCTCCCTTGCTGGTACAGGCCGTACTTTTGCAGCAGCAGGGCCGTACTTTTCATACAGGCAAAAACGCCTTGCCTTTTTGGTTGATGCATCCTTCAGAGGTGGCGCCTAGGCTTTCTGGAGCTTCAACATTTATTTCGGTGTCAGAGGATTGCTTATCTTATTCAGCTGTACCATTTCAGGCTCTCTCACAGGCGGCTGCAAGCCTATTCAGGTTCTTTAATAAATAGTTTGTCTTTTATTTGTATGTCTGAAACTAGCAGTTGTATTCATTCTGGAAGGTCAATAAATCGTCTAGCATTGGAATTTGAGTTGTATTCTGTAGATTTACGCATTTGGTATTTTTATTTAATTTTTCAAGTATTTCCTTGCAAAATCACAATTTATCATTTATTGCAAAAAATCAAAAAAAATACAAAACAAACAAAAATTTAGTATTCTCAATCAGGGGTTTTGGGTTGAGAGACACCTGGTCTCTTACAGTGGTATCAGAGCACAGTTTTCCTGCCATCCTGTGCTTTTTCAGTCAAAAGTTTTCTTTTTCGATGTTTTTTCATGAGTAGAGATATCATTTTCTACAGTAAGGGTAGAGGAACAGGCAGAGTTGAGGATTGGACAAGTCCACCTATTCCTGAAGGTGAGACAGTATCAAGGGTTCTGGGTATTCACAGATCCAGTTCCAATAGCAGTGAGAACAGTGTCACCACACTGATGGCAGATTGTGAGATCCCTGCAAAGACACAGGGATTCAGGGAAAGTGCATGCAGAAGGTGATATTACTGATGAGGAGTTTAGGTGCAGGCACAATAATATGATGGACATGATGTCCCAGTTGATGGGCACTATTAGACAGTATACTCCATTCCAACCGCACTACATTCAGATAGGGTAGACGAGCAGGACTGCAAGCGTGGACCAGCCTTTGGTATCAGCACCGCGACAATCATCACCTATCTATCATGAGTGTAGGCCTGGACAACCTACATTCATATCTAGAGAGACCCCACCTTCGACTCCGGAGGCAGAGCAGCAGGGTCATCATCAGGAGTTTCAGCCACACAATGGCATGTCAGTGGCAAATGTGACTAGATTTCATGGCAAGTATTTGTCATTGGCACCTGAGATCAGGCAGGCTTTGACTTTTCATGAATTTATGGATGTACATAAACCTAGAGGAGGAGGCATATTTGACCGTAGGACTCCTCAGTACCAGCAGCCACAGCCACAGGTGAACAGAGATTTACAGTATGCAGTTAGCAAGATCACCTTACCATACTTTGATGGGTCTGATAAGAGTTCAGCAAGGTCTTGGGTCCAGAAGTTGGACAATTACCTATCACTGAGACCTATGCAGGAGGACGAGGCCATTAAGTTTGCTACATTGCATCTTGATGGGTTGGCGCATGACTGGTGGCATCACGGCATGTACACACTTGGCCATCATGCAGTTACTACTTACCAGGAGTTCACCAGCAGGCTCATAGAGCGTTTTGACAAGAAGGATCCAGAACTCTACTTCAGAGAGCTAGCTCAACTGAGACAAACGGGTAGTTTGGATGCTTATGTTGGTGAATTTCAGAGGGCTGCAGTCATGGTGACGGGCATTTCAGAGAGGAGACTTGTTATTCTCTTCGTCGAGGGTTTGATGGAGCCTATGAGAGGTTGGGTCAAGGCATTTGATCCTCCTACTCTTTAGGAGGCCATGAGGAAGGCACGCAGTATGGAGCTTGCAGCACCTCGCAGCAAGTTCACTTCAAGCTCGACACCCTGTACGAGACCTAATAGGTCTTTTGACAGGAAGAGGGATCCACCTGATCTTAAGAGACAAAATGCACCACCATTTGACAGAGAAACACTAAATGATTTACGGAAGAAAAAATTATGTTTTTGGTGCAAGGCGCCCTATGATGATAAACATGTATGCCCTCTTCATCCCAAGGTGAAAAATAACCAGATGGAGTTGTTTTATGAGGGAGAAGAGCAATCTGATCTGTCAGACCAGCAAGCTGATTCCAAATATTCAAATGATGAAAGGTCTAAAAATGATGGTGAAAATGAAGAAGGAAACTACAGGAGGCACATTTGACTAGTCTTCAGAGAGATGGATCTTTTAGACTTCGTGGGCTCCTAGCAGGTCAGAAGGTAATCACTCTACTCAACACTGGTGCTACTCATAACTTTATAGATGCACGGTTGGTAGAGAGACGAGGTATACAGACAAAAGAGTTTGAGGGTATTCGAGTCAAGGTGGCTGATGGGTACACCCTCAAATGTGATAGAAAAATTACAGCTCTTCCGATGCAGCTGAACAACTATGAGTTCAAGACTGAATTCTATGTTGTTAATATGGGAGATACTGATGTGGTGTTAGGGATGGCATGGCTTCACGATTTGGGTGAGTTCGCACTCAATCTATGAGATATGGAAATGAAGTTCAAGGTAAATGGGAAACCTCATGTCATCAAGGCCATCAAAGATAGTAATCTGAGGATGGTATCGTACAGGCGGATGGAGAGACTCATTCGTCATGATATGGTTGATTGGGCTGCAGAGTGTATGTTACTGCCAGCACAGCAGGAGCAACAGAAGGTAGAGTACCATCCAGACATTCAGATACTGGGGACTAAACACTCTAAAGTGTTTAGCGACATTCCACCTGGCAGACCTCCAGATAGAGGCATTGAGCACATTATCGAGTTGGAGGAGGGCGCAAAGCCCATTATGATTACACCCTACAGGCATCCGAAACGACTCAAGGATGAGATAGAGAAGACCATCAATAAGTTATTGGCTATGAGGCATATTAGACCTAGCAAGTCACCTTTTGCTTCATCGGTGGTATTGGTGAAGAAGGATGGATCACTTCGGATGTGTATAGATTACCGCCAGCTCAATAAGAGGACAATTAAGAACAGGTACCCGATACCTCGCATCGACGAGTTGATTGATGAGTTGCATGGTGCTATCTTCTTCACGAAGATTGACTTGGGATTTGGGTATAGTATAGCATGATCAGTCGCCACATACCAACAATCTCCCACTTGGAGACTAATCCTGGACGACACTGCTGCAATTACAGCTCCCACTGCAAATAAGTACCCTGGACCCTGCTGCTCTGTTATACTTGAATTCAACCTTGAAGGCCAACCGAAGCTGAAGAGGAGCTCAACTTCTCCCTTGTCACCGCCTTCGTAAACATATCCGTTGGATTGACATCTATATGTATCTTGTCTAGCTTGACCTGTCCATCCTCCAACACCAACCGAATGAAATGATATTTCAACTATATGTGTTTTGTTTTAAAATGCAAGGCAGAATTCTTTGCAAAATGTATAGCACTCTGGCTGTTTGTAAACAAGTAATTTCCATCCTATTGTTTTCCCAACTCATCCATGAAAAGTTGTAGCCATATCATCTCCTTTGATGCCTCTGTTGCAGCAACATACTCTGCCTCTGTGGTGGATAAAGCAACCACCTTCTGCAATCGAGAAATCCAACTCACTGTTGTCCCACCAATAGTAAATACATAACCTATGGTACTCCACCTAGTATCTATATCCCCTGCCAAATTGAAATAACATAGCTCTTTAAA
>VDFB02076972.1:0-22780 GCA_007258455.2 Sequoia sempervirens | reverse complement strand
AAATTATGGACGAAAATGTTATTTTAACTTGGTTGTTTTCCCATCTTGGAGTTACAAATGACAAGTGGGTAACATGTGGCATGGTTGTTTTTCCCATGGTTTTGTAAAACCACAAATGGTTTCCAAGTTGTAAATCACTATAAAAGGAGGGCTTGGGGAGGTGTTTGTATCATTGAGTTCAGTTTGCAAGACTGGGTGCTAGAAGGAGTCTCTTCGAGTCCGAGTTTGAGTTGTGGTGATGCACTCCTATAAGAACTTGCATTGCAAGTGTATTGTAATCTTCTTGATTTGATAATACATTATGCGGGTTTTCGAGGGTGGTGTTTTTCTCCTAGAAGGGTTTCCCCATGGTAATTACTATGTTATGTGTTTATTGTGATATTTCATTTATGCATGTTTATTTGTCCATTGAAATCTTTGTAATAGTTAGTTGAATTTTCATAATCGTCCTCTCAATATTAGCGTAGGAAGTGATTCTGCGCACCTTTGCTTCCTTACAAGCCTAAGCTAAATCCAAAAATAGAAACAGCTATTTTTTTTTCTTCAAAATGTTTATTTTTCAGTCACTTTTCTTTTGGGAAATAATATATATCAAAGACAAGATTTTCAAATGGATTTGATCTCTAAATATCTTTTTGATGGAAAAATATTCATATGGTCAAATGCACAAACTCTAAGTAGACAATACATATTTTTTTTATTTTTTTATGATAATAAATTATAGAATATACAGGAGTTTGGTTCAATTGGCTAAAGTATCTTGTTGCAGATAAGAGGTCACGAGGTTCAGTTTTCCTCCATCCCTGTGGTACAGAGGGGGCATGTCGTGTCAGCATCAAGTCACATGGAAAAAAAAAATTTCACACACATTGTAATTTATGAGGGGACTTTCTAATTCCTACAATCTAAAAAAACAAAAATAATAATAAATTATAGAATATAATCCAAAATTTGGTAGAAAAATATTCAAACAATCAAATCTATGGGAGAGTGGCCAATAGTTGTGCAGGTCCAATTTTTTGTAGCACTTCTACTTATAATATTTAGTTTTACCACATATTTATATTATAAATAATTAGTTCACATATATAAATCAAAAAATAACCAAATGTTGGTCAAGATGGACCCATACTTGAACATATGGGAACCTATGAATGTTTTATATAAAAAACATAAATACATTTATTAACAAGTGAAATAAATATTTTTTTGTTTAAAATAAAATATCATAACTATCCATTATAAATGTAGCTATTATAAAAGTAGTATACATATATTAATATATGTGTCTATTATAAAACTAGTAAACATATATTAAATATTAATATATATAAGAGTTATCATTCTCTAATTTTCTTTTTTGATTGATTTATCTTTGTGATCAACTTTGATTTCTCTTTGCCATCAAAAATATTATTTATTTATTTTTATTTTATCTAAATATTTGAATTATTTTTATTATTTATTTATTTATTTGTTCTTTCTATTTCATCAAATCTCTTTGATTTGATTTTTGTGTTTCATCAAATCTACTCAAACACAAATTGTTGGATACTCCTATAGACGCCTCTGACTAGGGGAGAGGGGCCCATAGTGGAGCACCCTAACTTCACATTTCTCAAAATGTATGTGAAAATTTCAAATCACTTCCAATTTTGTACAACAGTTTATTTGGCAACTCACATGGTTCTATATTTCATTTTAGGGCCACATCATCAAATATGATTCCACATCTGCATGCTTTTTGTTGAGGTATCCAGAAAGGCCCAAAAAAAAAGTGAGATCGATAGTGGTGCACTAAATCATGTTTTATTGGTGCGCTGATGTGGCATCACATGATTTGTCAATTTATGTACTTTATGGATAAAAAGTGTTTTGAAATTGGATATTAAGGTGCTCCACTATGGGGCCCACTAAGGACTACTTCTATCCCCACTATTAAACCCGCTCCACTATAGGCCCCTCTCCCCTAATAATTTCTTTTTTTTTTCCATCTAATAAATATACAATAATTTTTTATTTATTTTAAATTTGCTAATGATAAAATAAAAACTGATATCTTTTGAATAACGTATTTTGTATAGATTATTTTGAAGTTATATACTAATAATTATACTAACAAAAGTATAGAAATATGATTCCTTTCCAAGCATATAACGTTTTCAATGATCTAAAACAGGTTCACTGCACAGAGATGACAATAATTATTAATATAATTTCACCTTTGATTTTCAACTTCCAAAATTAAATTTATAGATGTTGAATTTGAATGGGGATTGATTTTAAATCTTCCAATAGCTATTTCTTTTTTCTTTCTTTTCTTTCAAATGTCTCTGAACGAGTTGTTTATAATGGTAATCATATGTTTTTATAATTGTAAAAGTTGTAAACTATTAGAAAATACATTGGAATGAGTGTAGTAGAAGGAATATCTCGTAAATCTAGGAAAATAAAATTTAACATGATATTGAAAGAAACTTGATCAATTGAATATGTTGGTTAGTATACCAATTCTTTCTGAACATGTATTCATCCTTTGCAAATTTAAGTGGCCAAAGTTGGTAGAGAGAAAGGTTATAAGTTAATTTAACATCTATATCATATTTGCACTAGGAGTAGGCAAGAATGGAATGTCTGTGTTTGTTGTTAAAATTAAAAACAAGAACACAAATTAAATAATAGGTAGTAACTTACAAAATAGTTTTTTCAAAAAAAAAAAGAAAAAATATACATTAGGTATATGGCCTTTTTGATGTTTATTAAAGTAGCACAAAATTCCAAATGTGTAAGGTGTAGATTCATACCAAAAAGCTTGGAGTATATTCCATAGAAGTTGAAGTGCATGTACACCATGCCGTACAATGTATTTGACTAAAAAAATTCTCTAGTTTAAGAAATTATAATGTAAATTTACACTAATTTTTGTACCGGTAGAGAACATACACTCCAAGATTTTTGAGAACGAATCTATGCTTTACTCTCCGACCTCTCCAAAATGAATTTACACCTTATCTTGTTTAGTTATCTGAGCTATTTATGAATGAATGAGATATTTTAATGACATCCATGAGGCCAAATAGCCTAAGGGACCAAGAACCAAAAAGATAAGAAATCTCCAAACTATTTTTTATGCTGGATCTTCTACTATGAATTTTGACCAAAAAACTAGTAGTCTTGTTCATCTTCTCCTCCTCAAATAATTCATGCAGATTTTTAGCCTTTAAGTTGCTCTCATACTAGGTGTAGGTGTCCCCATAAGTAGCGCATTCCATGAAAAAGTCTCATTCCATCTCCACCACCCCTTTGTTACAAAAGTATAAATCATATCCTCCCACGCTTCCTTAGGAATCGACCACCTTTCAGTCTCACATCTAAGATGGTGTGAACCAGTCCTTAGTTGAGAAATTAGCATCATTTCTTTTCCTTTAATAGCTGCCCCTAAGTAGGTTTTTTCATCGTACTCCCAAGTTCGGTTGAATTCTTTAACATAGTGAGTTTTCCTTCGCCCAATCGGCTTTGTCCACGTGGCAATCCTGAATTTATTTGCAACATACTTTTTTATTTCTTCACTTGTGTTAGGGCACTCGTGCAAGCTAATGTTCCATTTTCTTATCCATTTGTTATTTTGCTTCATCCACGTTTTCTTCCTACGATCTAAAACCTCCTCCATGACAATTTTGGGTCAACGATGATTATCCATGTTTTCCACCTTCTTTAGATAGCTTAGCAACTGGCTTATAGTTGAAGCCTCCAATGGTAACGTTAACGATTCAGCCAAGAGAATATCATAAGGGATAGTAGTTTTTACTTTGAAGTTGCAAGTGATTAGATGCTTTTGGATTCTTTCAAGTTGTCTCCAGCTATGGTTTGACATGCTACTTCCCCACACCTCGCAGCCATAGAGAACCACCAGTGTGACCAACAAACCAAAGAGAGTCTTCTTGGTTTTCCAATCCCAATGTTTCGCCTTCCTGCACCTATTTTGGAGTAAGAAAGAAGCCTTCCAACCCCCTTGTATCCTTTTAGCTATAGCAATCTCCCAACCAAGCCTCAATTGAAAGTCAATCCCAAGGTATTTGTATTATTTCACTATTTCCAAAGGATCACCTTCAAAAAGAAAGTTATCTTGTTCTCTTTTCTTCCTTAGGGAAAAAATCATGACTTTGGTCTTAGAGGTGTTCACCTACATTATACATTCTGACAAAAGAGATCCAAGGCCTTCAAAAGCTCTTTCAAACCATGGGCATTTTTTGAAATTAGGATAAGATTGTTGGCATACAACAGCAACTTCACCACATAACCTGCCAACTATATACCCCCTCCATCGGTTTTGCTTAATAAATATTCTAGCTTGTTAATGTATAATCTAGAGAGAGTGGGTGATAAGGGGAAGCCTTGTTTGACCCATATGTCATTTCCAAAACATTCAAACATTACTTCACTCGTTCTGATTTTTTCCCTAACTTGTCCATAAAGTCTATGCACTACGGCCCTATACTTATCTGGAATATTTAATTCATCCATTCTATTCCACAATTTGTCTCTAGTCACCATATCAAAAGCTTTTTTAAAATTAAAAAAAGTAGCAAAAAGCTTCCTCACCTTGCGTGTCGCATTTTTTTTCAATCAAGTGTCTAAGAGTGATGGGTGTGTGCAAGAAGTTGAGTTCACCTTTTGGCCAAAAAGTGGAAGTGTTTTTCCTAATTTTCAAAATTTGACACATTTGACCTTAAAAGTTGAAGCACTTAAGGGTAAGTGCACCAAGATGGTTCCCAAAAAGGGGGCTTAAGTGGCCACTTTTTTTCTGAAATCAGGAAATGCTGAACTTGGACATGAAATTGAGGATAGTTACACTCAAAATTTTGAGATGGAACAAATACAAGGATCCAAGTGCTCTGAGTCTACTTTCTAAACTACTAATTTATTTTGAAAATGGTTGAGATTAATGGGTTCAAAAGAGGGATGTACACAAAATGGTGTTGTTTCTGTCAAAAAAACATAACATAGCAACTCTTGTACGACCTAAGCACAGTGAACTTTTTTGTAGTATTTTTAAAATCACTACGGTCAGAAGTTAGCTAACAACATCTAGTTGATGCACAATTTTTCTGATAATTTTTTAATGAATATATATTTTTTACTAATTTTCTAAGCGGGTATTTCCTAAAAAGCATAATTTTGGTCATGCTCCCCCTACAAATTTTGGAAAATAATTGATTTTTTTTCTTTTTTTTAAAAAAAATTGTAGAATGGAGTCTAGTTTCTAAAAATTTAATTTATTTGAAATTTTGATAAATGGTGAATTTATAAAAAAAAAACACCAAACATTGCTTTTTAGCAAAAAATAGACATACAAACAAAAAAATTATGGATGAAAGGCTTAACATTGTCAAAAAGCGAAAAAAATTACATCCTTGATAGCTAAGAGAGAACCTAGCATTACCCATGTGTTTGATTTTGTCGATATTGAACTAGATGCAATCTTGATGGTGAGCACAGACCTGATTATGTGAAAAATTGAAGAATTTGCAAAAACACATCTCTAGCCTTGTTGGGAATGCCCTCCAAGCCTTTGGGTTGGTATCCCAAGGTAAATAATTTCACTTTTTTCTTTGTTTTTAACGTAAAATAACACAAACACATTTTTTAAAACATTTTTTTAAAAGTGGCCACAAAATTGGTACCCAACTTCATGCACCCACCCTTAAAGATGGAATCTTTAAAAAAATAACTAATCATAAAATGTAGTGCTTAGAGTCTAGTTTGCAAATATGTAATTTATTTGAATACCTAGATTGTACAAATTGAGTTTCAATAGGTGTTTCTAATAACCATTGTTTAAAAGTCACTTATTTTTTCACCATACCATGCATGTGTACGACATCCATATGGTGACTTAAATTATCGTATTTTTCTAAATCCTTTTGGGAAAAGATTTGTGACTCATTGAAGCTTGTTCTTGATTTTTTTTTGTAATTTTTTATTGAATTTTTTTTTTGTTAAATTTTTATTAGGTAGATTTGTCGTTTTGAAAAATTGTCGTGTACGACATGCATAAGATGACCTAAACTTATCATTTTTTTAATTTTTTTAAATTGAAAAGAATTGTCTGAAGTTTGTTCTCATGCAATCCATTTGTCAAAATGTTATGTTGATCAAAAGATATTAAAATTGTAAAAAACCTTGATATTTAAAGTTTATGGACCAATTTTATTAGAAATTAATTGAAAAATAGAAAAAATAATCCAATTGTAAAACAAGTTACATATTTAGAATCTGCATTATCTCATCTAAAATGGGTTTTCATTTTTTCAAAAAATTCTGCAAAAAAAGTCGTTAGCCATATGTCCAAAGTCAGTATTTTTCTCTTACATTGTTAGGACCTTCAACTTGCAAGTCAAACCAGGTTGAAGGCCTAGGTTCAGATTCCCAATGCTTTTCTTGAACCAAAATCCTAGGCAAAAGCCTGACCACAAAGCTAATAGAAATTCAAATTTTAGAAAATGGGATCGTGCTTTATAAAATAGGATCCCCTTTATTAAAAGTGGGATCCCATTTTATAATCAGGATCTTGTTCCCTAATTTATAATATGCGGACCGTTGGAAGGGAAATGGGATCCTATTTTGTAAACGAGATCTTGCTTTCCTTCCAACGGTCCCCACATTAAATATCAGGGAATGGGATCCCAGTTTTATAAACGAGGTCCTGTTTCTTTTATTTAAATTTACTTCCAAAAAATAATGTGAAGTCTACAACTTCGCATGTACGCCGAGAGCAATAAAATTAAACTATTTTTCATAAGCTATTGTATTTACAGGTGGTGAACTTGATTTTTGATTGATTCTTTCAAAGGAGGTATCATCGACACCGTTTTTCACTATTGACATTCATTTGTGCTTGAGAATTTTATAATCATGGGAGATAAAGCTCGTAATAAGAGAAGGAAGACATTGACTCTCAAGAATTTGAAGCAAAGAGAGAGAAGGAGAGACAAAGACAAAGAGAGAGAAGAATGAGAATAAAATCAATGAATGATGGTGGAGCATCCAATTCCACAACTATTGAAGATGAAAACATTGAGGATGTCATGGTTGTAGATGAAGCTAATTTGCAAGGAGTCAATTTGGAGAAGAATATGATTATGCAAACAAGTCCTACTATGTCTTCAAATTAATTTTATGGAGAATGTTTCAATATGCACAAATCCAGGTACATCTTCAAATCCACATGTTAGTGAAATGGTAAATTTGTATGTAGAAGTTTTACAAGATGTTGGACTTAATGATGTTGACATTGATGATATTCAAAGAGATGAAACTTTTATAGAATTTGTTGAAAATGAAAAATAAAAATCTTTTGTTGCAAATGAAAATTGGAATGATCATTTTCTTGAAAATGAAAACAAAACCTGTATTTTTGATGAAAATGAAAATGAAAATCATTTTGTTGATGAAAATGAAAATGAAGATGAAGATGAAAATGAAGATGAAAATCTAGAATGTGATGTTGAATTTAATGAAAATACTTTTTTTTAAAATTGGAAGTGGTGTTTTTGATAATCTTCCTAGTCAAATTTCTTGGAGGCAAATAAGAACACATGTGAATAGAATATACACCAAATTATTTTATCATAAGAAATTTGCATTTCAATGTCAACTAATGATGCAATTGATGAGAATGCAAAAAAGAGGAAAGTAATGAAAAGGTTAGGCTTTTATGTTAAACCAAAAAGAAAAGATCAATCATTAAAACATGTAATGTCTACTGTTCCTAGTGCCATTCAATCTATTGGGAAAAATAGTCAATCTAAAGATAAAAACGCAGCAAGAAGAGCTATAATAACTACTATAGTTAATAAAGGAACTTTGAATAAAAGAATGATAAGCAATATTAGTGAAGTTTTAAAGATACATCCTAAAACATTGTTAAGAGAGGCAAAAATAAGAGAAAGTATAGAAAATGATCCTATCAATCAATGTTGGAGTTTCAATGGGAAACTACCAAGGTCTGATATGAAATTGAATGTTGAAATTAAATCTTTGATTGAAAAATATTGGCATGATAATACTAGGGTTTCAGATTCTAATGCTAGAGATGTTTTAAAATTAAGGGTGGGGTCCAAAGTTCGTGATCCTCACCCAAAACACCTATTAGATACAACACAAACTGAATTTTATAGAAAATTTTGTAGTGATTTAGTGTTACGTGGTAATATTAAAATAAATCAAAGGTCTTTTGAAAAATGTAAACCCTGGTATGTAAAAATTAATAAGCAACGAATATCTTCTTTATGTAAAATGCATGTTCAATTTTGTTATTTTTATGATTTTTTTTATGTATACGTTGTACCTTGCATACTAACATGATTATATAGGAGTGTGGTATTGATATGCCACCTGAAGAAATAAGAGAGTTGATTTCAGGTTTGTTTTGTAAAAAATATAATGATAAATTATTTTATTTAAGTTGTATTTCTAGACAATGCATTAACTGTGGAAATCTTTCATTTTTAAGATTTTGTTTACATGAAAGTGTTGATCATGATTTTGGACAACAATTAGTAGATGTTAAAAGATTTAAGAATTTTCACAATTCTTTAAAAGATGGAAAAATAGGAAAGTGTTGTGATTTAGTTATAGAATAAAGTTAGTGTGCATGCATTCATGAGTGAATTTAAGAATAAAATTGTACCAAAATATGTCATGCACTCTAAACATGCTCGATGGGTTGATGGCCAATTTTTTCGCATGTAGAAACACATTTCCAATTAGTACTATACTTTCAGTGGTTGATTTTGTGGAGAATTATACTCTCGCTCTATAAGAGGAAATTCAATCTCAATATTATAATTCAGTGCAAGTAGCTATGTTTGTCCATATTGTTTATAGACATGCAAATGATAGCACTGAGGATGATAGAAAAATTTTGAGGGAGTATCATTTTTGAGTGACAATCGGTTACACTCGTCAGAGTTTGTTCAATATTGTTTCAGTATATTTTATAGAAATTTAAGAGAAAGAGGAATCCAGATGAAAGAACACCTCATATGGTCAGATAATTGTATCGGGTCGTTCAAGAATGCTCGAATGTTCTATTGGTTAAGTAAGGTTCATAAGGAACTTAATGTCCAGCATATATGGAGTTTTTTTGAGGTTGGGCATGGTAAAGGAGAACATGATGGAGATAGTGCATGTGTCAAAAGAATTCTTGCTAGAGAACAATTAAAATTTGAGGATTTAGTAAAATTTAAAGATGCATGTGAGATTGTGGATTGGTGTAATAGAAGATTATCTACACCTGGTTCAAGTGATTACTCTATAGTTTATTGATTCTTTTGGTTGGTGGAAGAAGAGAACATTGTACCTAGATTTGATTGTGAGACAATCAGTGGATCTACTAAATGGCATTCATTTAGGAGTGCGGCAGCAAGCACATGGACTATTTGGACATGGAGCTTGTATTTTTTTCCAGTTTTGTATCTCGGGAGATTGGGAAGCATGTGAAAATGCAAAATGGGTTGAACGGTGGGAGCAAAGATCATTGACACCTGTAGAAGCACATGATCAATATGAAAGAACTATTGAAGAAAATGATCAAGTGTTTGCATCTAAATATTATGACCGTGTTTTAGACCTTGTACAAGAAGGTAATTTTAATTCAATTTATTTCATTTTATTTCACTTTATTAAGTTATTTTCTAATACTAAATTATTTATATGGATATGTGAAAGTTATTAAATTGAATTTTGTTGGCAGGACATGTGTATGTTGTTATTGCACTTGAGGGCAATGAAGAGAAAATAGAATATTGGTTGGCTTGTTGTTTGGAAACTAAACATAAGTCAATAGCACCTCAAGAAGATGATGATGGCTTTCATTATCCAACAAGTGCGGTGATCCCCTTAAGACACCCCCTTAAGAAAATTTTGATAACAAGTTTTTGATCCCCTTAAGCAAATTTTTAGAACAAGTCTTTGATCCCCTTAATAAAATTTTAAGAACTTATTTGATGATGGTTTTCATGTTTTCCAATAGGATCAGTGGTGGTTGTTGGCACTTGGCTATGAAAATACCTAAGAAGAAAGAATGGTCTACCTGCATTCGAAGACTATGAAACACATAAAAAGATTATACATTATTCACATTTGGTGGTGGAAACAAATATAAAACTAGAGCAGTATCGTGGAAGACCTTCAAAAAAAGTGCTATGGTTAATTTCAATGGAAGAGCATGAGGCAATCATAGATACATTGCAAAAATGAGAGGATGCGGATGGTACAATGGAATAAGGAAATATAGGTAAATATAGTTTTAGTTTTATTTTTTCCTTTTAAATACATTAAATACATGTTTCAATATTGGTCAACTAGTTTATTAGTCAAAATTGATTTAAATTGTCCTTTTATACATCCTTAAGGCATAATCACAAAAAGGATCTAGTCCATGCAGATTCAACCTAGACAACATGGAATACTTGGTAAAAAAGGTAATTATTAGTTAAATTATATTTAAATACATGTTTTGATTACATATTGATATTTCTTGTACATTAATAGTTAAAATTGATTTATTGTCATTTTTTGTATCCTTAAGCCATCAATGCATTGATCTTATACTTTGAAACAAAAAGGAGAGGATGCCTAGATTCAACCTACAAACATGTGTGGAATACTTTTAAATGCAGGTACTTGAGTTGTGTGCATGTAGATAGTTTTATATAAATTAAAATATGTATGTTTTGATGGTTTCATTGATATTGCTTGTACCTTTTTGATATCAAGTGTTGTGAAGATGTTCTTGAGATGGAATATGCAAATTTTGTAAACATTATTTTGAGATGACATATATGTACATACATACTTACAGAATTAAACATACTCTATGTACTTCTATGTATCAAATCAATATTCTATAGATTTTTTTTGTTAAATTTGTGTGTTTTCCTACTTTGAAACTTTATGTCTAGTTGTATAATCACTAAATATCATGCATACATTATTGTTAAATCAATTATATCCTTAAGACATATTATGACCCCTTAATACACCCCTTAAGAAATTCTATTATGACCCCTTAATACATCCCCTTAAGACCCCTTTATACATTGTATTATGACCCTTTAGACATCCCCTTAAGATGTATTATGACCCCTTAATACATCCCCTTAAGAAATTATATTATGACCCCTTAAGACATGCCCTTTATATGTTGTATTATGACCCCTTAAGAAATCCCCTTAAGAAATTCTATTATGACCCCTTAAGACATCCCCTTAAGACCCCTTAAGACATCCCCTTTAGATGTTGTATTATGAGCCCTTAAGACATCCACTTAAAACATTCTATTATGACCCCTTAAGACATCCCCTTAAGACCCCTTAAGACATCCCCTTTAGACGTTGTATTATGACCCCTTAAGATGTTATGTTATGACCCCTTCAGACATCCCCTTAAGACCCCTTCATACATGCCCTTAAGATGTATTATGATCCCTTCAGACATCCCCTTAATACATTATGTTATGATGACACACCCTAAAAATTATAATAATTGTTAATATCACTTAATATTTATACTCAATTATACTCTTCTTTTATCCCCTTAATACATCATATTACGACTCCTTAAGACAACCCATAATTAGTGTTGGATGCTATTATTTGTTTTGATAGCTTATAGATTAGTATTTGATGCCATTATTTGTTTTGACGGCTTATAGATTAGTATTTGATGTCATTATTTGTTTTGAGAGCTAATAAATTAGTATTGGATGCCATTATTTGTTTTGATAGCTTATAAATTAGTATGGGATGTCATTATTTGTTTTGACAGCTTATAAATTAGTGTTAGACATGTTGTTATTTATAGAATTTATTAATGCTTTTATTCTCTAATCTTCTATGGTATTGTTTATTTCTTAAAATTTTATCCTTTCTAGTATATAAACAAATTGATTTTGTTTGTAAATTATGATTTATCGACTAATTATTGATTGATGTGAATTGAATAAGTTCATTGAGTAATTATCACTAATTATTGAATGTACATATCATGTATATCATGTATGAGATCACTAAATTTGTAAAGTATAAATATTAAAATGTCCTATATTAATATCATGTATGAGATCACTAAATTTCACATTAATGTCCTATATTAATGTCTTGACTATGAACATAAAATGCATAAATGTACATGTGTAAATTAAAATTTCAAACAATAATAAAGTCTATAATTTATGTAACATATTAAGTGCATGAAACCAATATATTAAGCACATGAAATAAAGTCCAAAGTACAACCCGTGAACTAAAGTCCAACTAAGTACTTGAGCCATGAAATATAAAGTCCAACAGAGTACATGAGAAACCAGAAATATAGTCCATGAAATAAACAAATATAACACATAAAATCACATGTTTCTAGGTCATGTACTATCTCTATAATCAAGAGACCTCTTCACACCATGCACTATGTGGATGACCTAAAACACTTTGTACAAGAGAAAGATGAAATCAGATGTAAGACAATGAAAAATGATTTAATGACAATTTAATTTATAATCCATCATAAAATTAAATTACCATCATATCTGCGTTTGGATGCTCTGGTGCACCTAAAGCAACCTCTAAATTCTCTAAATCAATCTACATAAACAAGACAAAGAAATTTGAAATTAGATGTACAACTCTACAATTAATTTTTTTTAATTCAATTTAATTTATAATTTATCATATTTTAATTATACAATATTATGAGGTTGTGCACCAAGCTCTTCTCCAGGACTTGTTTGCACATGCTTAACTACAAGATGTGTCTCATGCTATAAAAGAAAAAGAATATGTAACAAATCTCATATTATGTATATATTCAATTTAAAATTTAAAATTTAAGTTATATTCAAAATATGTAATTTATAATTGACTTTAAATATAATAAAAAATTTAAATTACCATTTGATCTAGAACCTGCTATGCATGTCCTCTTGCTGGTGTAACTATGTCTGGGTCAAGGCTGAAAGTTGCACTAACAAAGTCCTACAAGATCAAAATTAAAGCATGTACAATTGAATTAGATATATATATATATATATATATATATATATATATATATTCAAGTTTGCACATTGTGTGTAGAAATTTTTGTAAACAACCTAGAAATTAGTGGCCTCACGAGTGGCTGCAACATCAAATGTTTTCCCAATTCCCATTCTCATTGTGGTATCAACCTAGACATATGTGTACATAGACATTTTTAAAATGCTTATAATATTTACAAGTGTACATGCATGTATTTCATATATCTATTGAATTCAAAATTCATAAAATTGTAACTATAATAATGTAAACTTTAAAAAAAATTACAATATGAATGTACCTACCACTGATCTATGACACCTGATAGTGGAGTGGTTGACAATCCCTCAGGAGGAATTGATGTGGATGTCAATTGACTTGCCTAAACCAACATAAATATTTCAAACATATATATGTGATTCAATTACAAATTTAAAACTCAAGTTAAATTTATGATTTCATATATAATTTTAAAAATTGAAATCAAAATACCCCATAAGGGTTTTCGAGTATGACCGGTATCGATGTATGTACTTATGGAACAGATGATTTCTCCATCATTAGTGTCATCTGTACACCCAAAAAAATGAATGTTAAAATGTATTGCAAACTTTTCTTTGATATATACATCCATCAAAATTCTTATAAAATGAACATACATAGATGCATATTTATACCTATGTCGTAGTGTCCTCAGGGTGATGGTCTACTATAAGAAACTCTACAAATGAACTGATGTGGCCAAATGAACCACTAGAATCTCCCTGTCCACCTGAACTATGTGCGGCCTGATCAGGTTCATAACATACTTGATGACAACTAGTACATATATGGGGGACGAGCCTCAACACTCCTAGAGTGGTACTCAGACTAGCTCCATAACAAACTCCTTCATCATCATCATCTCTATGCTCCCCACCTACTATCGTAGAAGCATGTTGATCAAGGTCTCCTGTGAGTGTACTAAGGGAACCTAATGTTGATACCATAGCTTGATGATGTATAGGTGCAGGAATGGGAGGACCAAGAGCAACAACAAGGGGTTTTGCATGCACAGGGCGTCGGGGATCAACCCTTGCCCCTAACCTCTATTGTGGCATGCTACCACCAACACCCTGAAATGATCTAAAATCAAAATAATTGGGATTTTGCCCCATAACAAACTCTACATATAGTTTTCTCAGAAAGGCGCTCCCAATTAGCATGTGGGGGACTATCAAAAACCATATACCATCAATCCCAAAAATGTACACTCATACGTGGATGTATGCACCACCTCATGGATATTCTAGATTTCTTGGGTGGAATGGGTTGTTGAGTAATGGGGTCAAGAAAGTAGGGGGCTAGATGGGCTTTCATTATTTTAAGGTCTAATATCTATTTGTAAGAGAGACCATCAGAATAAAATTGTCTCATTTGTTCTCTCTCTCGTCAATGCCTATCAAGATCAGAATCAATCATCATGATGGCATCAACAACATTTTGCATTGCAGATGCAAAACGTCTCACATGTGGTGGAATCAATGCTTGACTCTACATAGCATTGATTTGATTTTGTAAGGATGCAACTTGATCATTTATACGTGCTCGGAAGTGAGCCTCATCAGATGCGATAAGTGTTGGATGTGGCATATTAGGTGGAGGTGGAGGGGTAGGTGGAGGGGGATGGGAAGGTGGATGTGGTTGTGGTTGAGGTGGTGGATTGATGATATCATCAATGTTAAAATCATCCAAGATATTAGATATAAATGTGCACCTACATTAAATCATACAAAATAGGATGTGCATACATATATTAAGATCATATATTTAGTTGAAATAGGATGAGCAACATATATATTAATATCATATATTTAATTGAAATGCACATATATATACATTGATTGAACTTGAGCATGTCCATACAAAATTCAAAATTTAACATGTACATACATTTAAAATAAAAAATATGATGCATAATTTTCATGTGTACATATCATTAAACTAAACTAGGTACATACATACAAATTTCAAATTTTAAGAACTATATGAAAATTTGAATACACGCATGTACATACTAAGCAATAAACTTGAAACATTCACAAAAGCTCATTTTATGTCTAACATATATATATCTTACAATTTTTCAGCAGGAGAAATCATGATCTAGTAGATAGTCATAATATATATACTATTATATATTGTCATTATAATTTCAAAAATTCCACCAAATTCATAAATCCATGTCACTAAAAATGTCCATCTAGAACCAAAATCATAAATTCATGTCACTAAAAATATCCATCCAACCAAATTTATAAATTCATCACACAAAATATCCATCATTCACCAAATTCATAAATTCATAACTATTTAAGATCATTGTATTAATTTAGAAACTATTGTGGCTCTCTACTGCATCTCTTCATTTCTTTGTGTTTTCCTTTTTAGAATTGGAAGTTCTCCTCTCCTCTAACCATTGTCGACGCTCATCTAATATCCCATCCATAGCCCTGACAGCATCAACAAGGGTTTGCATCCTAGATGCAAACATCCTCACAGGAGGTGCGACACATTCTTCATTTTGAATAATGTTGATTTGATCTTGGATGGTTCTAACATTGGCATTGATTTTTGCTTGCAAACGAGCATGTTCATCAATTTCAAGTGGTGGAGGTGGGGGGTTACGAGGTGGAGTGGGTGGAGGTAGAGGTGAAGGTGGTGGAGATGGATGGTGTGGAGGTAGATTGCAAATATTATTGAATGGATCCATGTGATCTTTAAGATATAAGTGAACCTACATTAGATTTGTAATTTCAAGATGTAAGATACATGTTTAGGAAATACCTTTAAACCATTTGATATAAATGGCCTTAAATAATTGAATACAAATGATAAAATATGTAAGCCTCATTTATGTCTAAGCACATGTTACTTGAATGAAAATACAATTAACTATTAATATTATATAATCTTGCATGATCTTATTATTGTTAAATTTGGTTGCCTTGGGCAACTTTGAACACCAAATTTTAAGAACTCTGTTGATCCCCTTAAGAAATGTCATGTTGGGACCCCTTAAGAAATCAAATTATGATTTTGGGTGATAGGATGGCTTAAGGGTATCTACATCTAGTGAGGTCCTAGGAGAAAATTACATGGCTCAAGTGAATAAAATTTGGTGAAGTTGCCCAAGGGAACCAAATTTCATTAAGATCCTTTAAAGAATAAATGATGGCTTTAGGGTTTAGGGTTTAGACTTTAGAGTTTAGGGTTTAGGGTAATAGGATAGCTTAAGGGGATCTACATGTAGTAAGATCCTAGGACAAAATTACGTGGCATAAGGGAATGAAATTTGGAGTTGCCTAAGGAAACCAAATTTCATTAAGAGCCTAAGAAAAAATGATGGCTTTAGGATTTAGGGTTTACTGTTTAGAGTTTAGGCTTTAGGGTAATAGGATAACTTAAGGGGATCTATGTAGTAATATCCTATGACAAAATTACATGGCATAAGGGAATGAAATTTGGTGGATTTTCCTAAGGCAACCAAATTTCACTTTAAGGTCAAGTAGGACAAAATGAATGGTTTAGTGTTTAGGGTTTAGATTTTAGAGTTCAAGGTTTAGAGTTTACAAAATTTAGGGTGAAGTTTTGGTGCCCCTTGGAATACAATGAAATTACAAGTTAGTGAAGAACATTTTCTTGTGGAATAGTTGATTGAGATCTACTCTTGTTTCAACTGAGCAACCTAGATCATGAAATTTCATTCATATTATAATTGTACACGTTCTTATTATTGTTAAATTTGGTTCCCTTGGGCAACTACACCAAATTTTAAGAACTTCTTTGATCCCCTTAAGAAATGTCATATTGGGACCCCTTAAGAAATTGATTTGTGATTTAGGGTGATAGGATGGCTTAAGGGGATCTAGATGTCTAGTGAGGTCCAAATTTAGTCATACTGTGACCTCATTGGTTCATAGCTCTAGGTCAAAAGTGTTTACCCCTCTAATAAAAAAAAGTATAATGTTAAAAATGAATCGATCTATACATATCATAAAAATAGCATACATCTATCAAAACAAGTAAAAATTTCCTCCTACATTAGAGGATATCAAAATAAATATGAAATATTTTAATAATTATACTTGTAATCACTTATTAATAAGTTATATCTTACATAATTTTAATCACATAATAAAAGGAATAAATATACATATGTAGAAGGTACAAAAACAAAAAGAGGCTATTCACATGGATCTTGATCCTTCTAGGAAGAGCCTAGATTGGTGTATTTCATGTAGGACTCTATGTAGGTGTTGGGACCTTCACCTCTCTCCTTGTATATTTCCAAAAATCCCACTCACTCCCTCTATATAATTATTTCCTTTGTTATTAGAGTTCTTTTAATCTTCTAAATTGACCTCTTATTTATAGGAGCATAATATGAAGCCTCCTCCTCTCTCTATTGTAATAATAGCCTAGTTCCTCCAACCTATCATCATGTACCTCCTCCCTTTCCCATGTAATATGTGTACCTTAGGTGTTAAATGGTTCCATATTGGTCTCCTTATTGATGCATTTCTATCCTTCCACATAAATCTATATAGTATCAAAATATAGGTAATTTTATGGTTATTGAATCTCCCTTAATTGCTAAAGAATCCATTATGCTTGAGGATGGGTGGATTATTATCTAGGATGACATCTCAAAAATCCTATAGAGGTCATGGTATGTGTTTCTTAATACATATATTCACATACAAACCTCTTTCCATGTATTATCAACTCTCGTATATAATAGACACCTTACTATTTAAATTTCATATGATATATACCCAAGTGTTTCCAATTGGAATTGTTATAATTATACTTTTATCACATTCTAGATATTCATAATAGTTTTCATAAATGTACTAAATCGACTCATTCTTGACATTGAACCTACATAATTTTAGGTATGTTCAATGAAAGAAAATTTACCCATAGCACTCTCACTCACACTCTCCTATCTTGTGGATATAGTAGAACAAAGTTTTCTTCCAATGATTTAGATCCCTATTGATCATGTCTAAGTGTCATAGAGAGTGATCATCCACTCTTCATAAACTTGTAGAAACTAAAAGGTTTTATATTATGTGTTCAAATGAGTTAAAACATTACAAAAAGCTCTACTGGATGGTGATAACATAGGGTTTTTTAAGGCAACCAAATTTCATTTTAAGGTCCTAAGACAAAATTCAAATGTTTTAGAGTTGAGGTTTTAGTTAACTTAGGGTGAAGTTTGGGTAGCCCTTGGAATAATTTAGACTTGCAAGTTAGTACCAATTGGAATTGATTGTACATGCTTGGACTTATGAATTTGCTAACTAAATTTGCAAACAAACATTGATAAACTTTATGAATTTTAACTATTCTTTAACATATTGTTTTCTAATCTAATTATAATTTAACTTTGAAACTAAAGTTTAACATATTGTTTTCTCCATACAATGCAAATAAAATTTAAAAAATTTAAGCAATGAAAATGAATTTTTTTGAGCTCGAAATTACCTAGTTTTCAAAATCAAAATGATTTGTTCGATTTCAATTTAGGGTTTCAATTTCTACAATTAGGGTTTTAATGCAATTTTTCATTTCACTAAACTAGGGTTTTCAAATCCAATTTTTTTCATTTGATTTGAATTCAGTGTTTCAAAAAAGGTTGATTAGGGTTTCTAAATGCAATTATTTTATTTCATTTCAATTTCTAGGGTTTTGAAATGAATTTCTTTTGTTTTGTTTCAATTAGGGTTTTCAAATTCAATTTTTTTTGGTTTAATTGAAGAATTTAAGTTTCAAAAGCTAAATTTTGTTTGTAAAACACAATTCAAGGTTCATTTTTTCATTTCTATTAAAAAATCTTTAGGTTGCATTGCATTTTTTGATCTATTTCTACAATTACTCATTTCTACTATAACAGGAAAAAAGATGCTCAAAATGTGAAACAAATTAAAAAAAAACATGCTAAATTCACTTATTTTATTCACAATTTCAATAAGAAATGGAAAAATACAAAAAAAGGGGCATGGGCAGGTACCTGGAGCTATTTGTGGAGGTCGATGTTGTATGTACTTGGGATCCCATCCATTGCAAAATGAACTCTATTCATTTTTTTTAAAATAAATAGCATTAGAAAACGAGATCCCATTTCATAGTAATCGAGATCTCGTTCTTTGTTCGTTGGTTCGAGATCCTTTAGGAAACAGGATCCCAATTTTTAAAAAACAAGATCTCGTTTTGTATTTAGGCTTGGGATCCCAAAGCTAAACAGGATCTCGATTTTTAAAAATCGGGATCCTATTTATTAAAATCGGTATCCCATTTTTGCAATGCCAATTTCAATTTTTTGGCTAAGGAAAAAACTTCCACATTTCATGGACTCAACTTTGTGCACTTACCCTAATGTAGTGGTCAATAGTTGAGTATCTAGGCCTAAAGTCAACCTGCCCTTTCCCTCTTTTTCCCTCTTTTTCTACCCAACTGCTGATTCTACATTCTAACATGCTCCCAAAAATCTTGCCAAGGATAGGGTTGACCATAATAGTGCGGTAGTTAGATGGATTATTGATTTCACCACTTTTGTAGAGAGGGATGAAAACACTAGTTGTCCACTCAATCGGGAAGCCAATGTACGAATGACATCATTGAACATTCTTTTGATATGGGGAGCAAGAATTTCAACTCCCCACTTTAAAAATTCAGTTTGTAGCCCGCCAATGTCCAGTGCTTTACCATTTGCCAAATTCTTTATACCTTGCTTGATATCTTCAACCGAAAAGAGCTCTTTTGATGTCTTGATTATAGGAGGAGAAACTTTCCCTTGGACTCTCTCATAAAGAAGTTTCGCATACTCTAACCATTGAACATTTGTTATGTCATTTTCAATATGTTTTCTCTTTTGTTGTAGCTCCCTCCAAAAACCTTTGGGATTGTGTTTTCCCAAGGAAATTAACTCTTTCTTTCTCGTGTCAACATACTTTTCTTTTTTTGTTCTCACCAACTTCTCATACTTATTCTTGTTTTCTTTGTACAAACCATTCTCTTTCAAAGATCTTTTGGCAACCTTACAATCTTCATTGTACCAAGGGTTAGCCAAAAAAGTGTTTGCAGCCCCAGGTTCTTTGGGCGGGACCTTTTACAAGCATCTAAAGCCTTATGAATCATAGGAATAAGAAGATTGTTGATGAAATGCCCACTAGACCCACTAGCAGCATTGCCCCCTTTGTTATTTTATGTTTGAAGAAAATGTTGCTCTAGAGCAGCGTTAAAGAGGTCTTGATTTTCCTGATTTAGGAGAATTTTTGCTTTTGTGGTAACTTCATTTTGCTTGTTGTGGGCCAGCAAGCCATGTTGGTTGTTTGATATCACGTCAAGTTTAACAAACAAAGGATCATGGTCAGATTTCAACTCAAAGGGACATTCTTCGATCTCAAACTTCACAACTCTAGGAGTACACCTCTGAGAGAAAATTAAGTATTGCAAATAACCAAATTATATACAAAACAAGTCCCTAATAGCTCAAGCCCAAAGTGTGATACATTCTCGTTTCCATCTTGAGAAGCTCTTTCCCAAGGTTGTTCCACGTCCTCTTCCAGCCATAGAGGATTATTGATTCCTTGCTCTTCATTATTCGGCTAGAGAGATTGATTGTGAGTAGTCCTTGCATTGAAATCCCTAATAAGAACTATTTCTCCTAAGGTATTGAATATAGAAATGTCTTTTTTTAATGCGGCATACAAATCTTGACTATCTAACTTCCTCCTTTTATAGAACTTTGAATTCTATAGTGTAAAATAGCAAGCAGCCAATCTAAGAATGACCCCATTACCTATTATCTAAAACCATATATATTGCTTATTTGGGTCTTCTTTCTTGACTTTTACAATATCATCCCAGCACTCTTTGATTCAAACTATTACACCTCCATGACCTTTGCCTGTTTCACTTCCTTTGTTCCACACTGAAATTTTCTTGTAACCTCCAAACTCTGGGACTTTGCAACCATCATGCTCATGTGTCTTGGTGAGAATAATAATGTCTTGCCCTTCGGCTATGGGCCCCAAACCAAGTCTTCGTCTCCATGGGTGACCTCTACAGTTCCAACTTACTATGTGCAAAAGCTCATGTGGCGCCCACTTTCCTTCACTCCTTGTTGTTTTCACTTTCTTCCATTCTTTCCTTTGTGTTTCTTGTTGGGCAAAGGTCAAATCCTCATCTAGGTAGATGTGTGTACATTTGAGTAATCCTCTATTCTTTAGAATTGCATTCTTCTCTTCTATATTCCTCATGATAATTCTTACATGTCAATCCCTTCCTCCCTCTATTTTCCTTCCAATTCGGTTTGCTTGTTGAATAAGCCTCGTCCACTTCAACTGGTATTTGAGGAACTCTCTTGCTAAAATGTCGGTTCTCTCCTTCTCACCAAAGTCCTTCACGCCTTTGATAATGATATTTGGTGTTTTACTGTGTTTGTCATTTTCTTCTCTTATTTGCACCTTGATTTGTTTTTTCATTATTTCTTTTTGTTTATTTGATGATCCTTTTACAACTTGTGACCATGATTTGGCCTCTTCTATGCAGATTTTCAATTGACTTTCTTTCATTTCCATGTCTATCAAAGTTGATTGTAATTCATTCATTTGCAATGTGTCTTCTTCCTTCGCCATTTCTAATTTCTTAATATTGGCTACTTTTAGGTGGTCTAATTCTTATTTTAATTCAGCCAGTTCCTGTTGTTCCCTTTCCATGTTACTCTGTAAGCTCAAGATTTGTTCTTTGAGCACCTTATTTTCTCTTTCCATTTTGCACCAAGACTTTGTGGCCTCTTTTACTCTGTTGTCCTCACACAACCCCTTCGTTTCTAAAATTTCAAGCCTCCTTTTCATGCTCATGAGCTCCTTCGCATACAACTCTGACGACCACATTAAAGGGGTGGACGTAGGGCTGTAAACGTCTTTATTTTCATGAGGTATTTCTACCCTAACGACCTTGCTTGTGTTGTGTGCTTTTGTTATTCTCACCCTTGATTCTGAGTCCTTCAAATTTTCTACTAGATTTACATTTTCTTTATTCTCGTCTTGCTTATTTTTCCTTTCTCCGATTTGAAAAAACTTACTGGACATATGTGCCCCCTGTTGAGAACTTTCGGTAATATCATAGTGAATTTTTTCTTTTGAGTTTGCCTCAGCGTTTGAGCCTACCTACGCCTCAAAATCCCTTTATACTACACCTACGCCTCAAAATCCCTTTATATTGCTTAGCATTTACGAAGACCGGTATGTCCACTATATCCTCTAAGCAAGCCTTTAAGGGTTTTGATGAGCACGGGTTCCAAACTCCTACAAAATCCCTTCTAGGGTTACCGTTGTAATGAGTTGCATGCTCGTTTGTGAAATGTAAGGTGTGAACCCAATGAGAACCGAGATACTTTGGATACAAGAAACTAGCTACCAAGCCAGCCAGTTGTGCACGGGCCCCCCAAAAGTTTTAAAATTATTCACCAC
This sequence comes from Sequoia sempervirens, assembly GCA_007258455.2. Lineage (NCBI taxonomy): Eukaryota > Viridiplantae > Streptophyta > Pinopsida > Cupressales > Cupressaceae > Sequoia > Sequoia sempervirens. Next base: position 180 of record VDFB02076972.1, on the reverse strand, counting down.
ATTCTACAATCTTCGAGGGTTTAGGAAGTTTGTTTTCTTTCAATGATTGAGTGTGCTCTACCATGGACCCCTGGTCCACTAGAGTTTCCCCCAGACCCCTTTCTTTAACCATCATGTGTTGAACAGTTTTGGTTTGCCCAAGTTTGCGAGAGGAAACAGAGAAAAACCAGAAAGAAAAAA
>VDFB02076971.1:0-24031 GCA_007258455.2 Sequoia sempervirens | reverse complement strand
TGCCCAAATAGAGCCTCAAAAGGACCCAAAACAAGAACTACACCACACCTATGACAATCTACAAATTCCAAAAAAGAAAAGGATCAAAATCATAAATTACCTACACTACCACTAAGTAGGCAACAAAATAGCCAAAAAAAATTTAAAAAGAACTAAAAAAGGAACTCATATGCCCAAGATATGGTGCAAAACCAAGGGCAAAATGTCAAGGCTTGTCGATGTAGCCTCCTTTAGAAGTGAAGATTAGCTATGTTGCTAAATATAGAAATCCAACCAAATTTAGCAATTCTACTAAAAACACCACCAAATATAGAGGACTGCCAGATAAATGTAAAAAAATCTCCAGAATAAGGGAACCACCAAAAATAGCAAAGTTAGTAAAATTGCAACTAAATGTAGTGACCACAAGCCAAATTTAGAAACTACCAAGTTTGGAGATATGCAGCCAAATTCTAGGTAAGAGGGGCTTAGCTGATTATTTAGAGCTGCATAAACAAGCCATGCCTCCACAAATACTACATGGACCTGTAAAACAAGGGAGATCGAAACAAAAAAGGGTCTGCAATAAATAAGGAGCCTATAGTTGTTACAATACGTTGCAGCCTATAAACTAGTCATTAGCTTGCACATGTCATGTGCCAACAATTACTCATGGCAAAGCTAGGAACCTATGTCTATACAGCACCCTTCATAATTTTGTTTTTTCCTAAATGCAAAAAAAAATGTAGATATAAATATACCTCCCATATGATTTAGACGTTAGTGCAAGGCATGTGCTAACATATACACCCACACTTATACAAAGATTATTCTCTATAGAATATGCCAAGATGCCTTAAAATATTCTATATAGCCAAATGCAATTTTTTGCAAAGGCCTCCAAATAAAGTTGTTGAAAATCAATGAATGGACAAGCAATCAAGGGGTTTGTTAACCTTTCGAACACAACAACATAATTAAATTTGGCCTATGATGTTCCAAATGTTGAGTGATCTATGGATGCTCAATAGAAAACCCCTCCTTCAAACCCTTGTAGATCTTGCCTCTAAAGCTCAATTCAAACAAATTGAAGAGCAAAACTAACAATATCAAATCCTTTGGAACAATGATGTACTCTATCAGTTGTTCCACCATTCAATCCCAATCTTAGTTTCAAACGTTTTTGTTCTTTAGATCATCCATGAATGCAAGAGAAGCTCATACTAAGTTTTTGGAAATATCTACTATCTTCAATGGAGATGAGCAAGTCAAAAGTTACCAACCACTCTGAGACCATGTAAGAGTTGGTACAAAATGCTTTGATACCATGTAAAATTTGTTGATGGATCAAACCTTCCCAAATCTAATGACATAAACAAGCCATAATAGCAAAAGCACAACTTAAGATTGTAGAAATGCAATATGACTGCTATTCCAAAATAGAGGATGTAGTACAATGAATGAGATGAGATATACAACATGTGCTACAAGTGGTTATATATAGGATACTCCACCAAGAGATGTGAATGTACAACCATTGTGGAATAATATGAGATGCAATCACATGTGTACATACCACCTCCCTAAGTAGATGCCTACTAATGTGCAAGAGAGATATTACCTATCCAAGTAAATGCCTACCTAAGTAAGCTTATCCTAGATGCACATAATGTAATAAAGTAATAAATTAAATGTAGGAAAACATATGCACCAACACTATAATGAATGTGAACGCATAATAAATTGCTCACCCTTAGGCTTAGCTAACCATATAAGTGTGCACCTTGCAATAGATCCTCGCCATCAACTACCCATAATTCACTCTATTGTGAATAGAAATGCATCACACATGCAGATACATACATATGTAAAAGTCTTTGAGAAAGCACCTCTAAATCATCAAGCTGAAGCTGATCCATGCGTTCAGTCTCTGCCTTCACCCGATCCGAATACCTTGAAAAGTATAACACAGTTAATAGAAACAATAACGCAGAGGAAAAACACAAAAGTAAAAAACTTATGAATTACCTTGAGCAACTCATTTAATTCAGTATTCTTATTAGACAAGAACCAGCCAAAAGAATTTGCAATGGAATCCAATGAATACCTCATATAAAGTTCCATTAATCTGTCAATCTTTTCAAATTCATTCTCCACAAACTTGCTCAATAAGCGATCCCTTCTTGAGCCCCGTGAAATGCCATCTGAAAAAAAAGTACTCAACCCATTTATTGCCAAACCATCACAAAGAATAGCAAGTGTTTTGTTTCAGAACCAAGAAAAATGATTCCAGACATCGACAGGAAATTGCTATCACAAAAAATCAGAAGCAAATTGATTTTAAAACATTCAAATTGCTTTACAAAAAATCAGAAGCAATGTGAAGTTTATTATGCGATAGTTTTGCAAATAAAATAAATAACTGTAATGTCTCTAAGATAGCATGCACTGTTTCAGCACCAAAAGAGATTGTCATTAATGACCATAAAGAGCAAAGAGCAAGTCCCATAAATGCATCAAATTCCCTCCAGTTTGACCTGTGCAGATCTGGATTAAAAAATGGAACTAAAAGGATATAGCGATATTGCTAAAATCACAAAGTTTATATTTTAGTTGCAAAAATCTTTAATAATTCACGATTTGTTTGGCAAAATCAGCAATCCAATCTGAATGGATCACCATTTTTTTCCTCTGATTGCTAAAATGATTTCTAAGGCCAGTTTAATTGCAAATAAACTGTAGTTATCCATTAGGATTTTCCATTTGCCTATGAAATACCAGTTTATTTAATTTTCAGTTAAAACCCCATTTTACATTGCAAACTTGGATTTTGCTATACTAACCAAATATTGGATCTATTAGGGTGCACTCAAGGGCACTCATTCTTCAGCAAATATATTTTCCATTCTCATTCAGTTAGGGCGTAATTGTTGCTTTATAACTTCATCGCCCCTGGTTTGGAAGTGTTTAGAGCTTGGTTAAAAGCAACAAAATCATGAAAAATTCCATGCACAATGAAGGTCCATGTGACCTTGACAGCATTAATTTGTTCTTGGACCCTGCAAGGGGCAGTGCCGTCAACCCACTTGGGGGATGATGCCCCCACACCTCTATTCCAGTATTGGCTGCACCAAATAGGAAAGCAGCACTTTTTCCTTTATTTGGCATGAAATTGAAAAAACGGCACTTTATCTCTATTTTTATGAGATTTTCAGTGGTTTTCAACTTCCTGATTAATTGAAAATAAAATTGGTTTCCTGAGAAAGATTTTTAGCTACTATGGCCAATAATGACATCGGCACAGTCTGTTTAACTTGATCACAGTGTTGACAGACAGTTTACTACTCTTTTGACCTCATTTATTACAGTGTTGACAACCAGAAACTGCTGTTCACCAAACAAACATACTGCAGGGACCAATGAATCAGCTGTTTAACAAAGGAATCCACTGCTTGAATATAATAAATCTGCTGTTTTTATACTTAAACTGTAATTGATTATGGCACCTAAATTATGAGTTACAAATGTCTGCTATTGAGTGTTAATCACTACATTAAATGAGAATTTACAGCACATTACAGATATTACAGCATTGAATGGATTCCCAATTAAGATGCCAACAAATGCCCCTCCATGGGGATGTCTAAGTCGTCTCATGGGGATGAGTTGAGAAGATTTGTAAATGTTAGTGTGAATAAATGTCGTCTACCTAGTTAGTTCCTTACTAGGAGACTTAGGGGACATATTCACATGTTAAGTTTACTTAGGATTATTAAATTCCTTCTAGAAGTCTTAGTTGTCATTTCTAGATCTTATCTTATCCTAGGTTGTTATGAGGTAATTGTCTCATGTGATAGGATTAAGACACTTGTCACAATCTTGTCTAATCCTTTCTCTCACCTTGCCTTTATAAGCAAGGCCTCTCATGTACATTTGTATATTCAATCTTGTAATATTGCATCCATTATCATAGCAAGCTTTCTTGCCATTTTCTCTCTTGTGAAAGATATTTTGGTCTAGCAACTGTTCCTGGGGGTGTTGAGGAGTCACCATTAACTCCTACGGTAAATCGTAGTGTCCCTTACCTGACTTTACCCTAGGATTCGCTTGTTTGAGGTTAGGGTTTGATCAATCGGATAACTCTTCAATGCAATCTTCTTGGCTGAAACCTCCATTCACCATATGAGCAGTATTTCCACACATATACATATGTTTGTTAGCATTAATATCTAGATATCCAAAAATAAACATAATCACAAAGTAATTATTAAGACATATGAGGAGCGGCATGGGTAGATCTGTCTGAAGTCCTTTGCCAAGGCCCAAGAGGTTGTATACCACAACCCTCTCTTCTTGGCGACTTAGTACCTGCTTTCTCTACCCATGTCATCACCTCGGAAGACACTTAACCTACTGGGGGAAGCCAGCAGAGCTCAGAAGTGTTCTAGGCCTACCACCCCTCCATGGCCTAGGTGGATCTTGAGTGGGGACCCACCCCTCCATGGCCCACCCATGCTTTTGGACTAGGCGGATCTTAAGTGGAGCTTCCACTCATCCATGGCCCATCCTTGCCTTGGGTTCCGGGGGCGGATGTTGAGTGGGGTTTCTAGGCACCACTTTTCTCAGGCCCTTCCTCCCTAGTAGGTTTGCAAACACTCAGAAGACAATCTCTAAGCAATCAAATACATTTGCATTCATCTTTAATTCCTTAAGTCAATATCAACATCACGTCCTAGAACAACAATCATTATGTTAAAGAAAGCATTGCACCAATAATCAGATTAGCAACATCTATTATGCATATGCAATTCTAAACTAATGAAGAAGTAATATATATATATATATGCCTATGGACGGTCCTATCAATATTCCTTTCTACTTATAGGTGAATAACATCGATTATATATTTGCTAAAAACACAATGCTTTGATCGATACAGTAATCAGGATTTGCCATTTCAATAAGGTGTAGCAATCTTAATGATTAGACTATGCTAGATTTTACATAAGATGTGCATATTCAGGTTCAAACATATTCGATAGAAACAATCAATGATTTTACACAGCACAGAAGCAAACAGATCGAAATACAGAGAGCCCATTGCAGAACTAGAAATTAATGCATCGTGATAAGCGGTCTACTATTGTGAATGATTTTGTTGTCATATTCGAAATGCTAGATATTATTGCTAAGGAATATCTCCCTATTTCAAGCAGGTCCGCTAGTCAACCAACGCTCTTATTTTAATCTACCTCCTTCTTTTTTCCCATTTCCAGTACCGCCTTTACTTCTTCTTATACCTACGTTTAGCCATATTGCACCCTTTCATGGTATGCATTTTCGAGACGGTTCTCCGCTTAATTCTAGCTAATATTGTTTCCTTTAATCATCTAATGGATACCTAATGCTTTATTAACCTTTTATCACTTAATATCACCGCTTGCTTTTCCTTTTATTCATCTTGACCGACATTGGCATATCACTATATAGTCGAGAAACACGGGTTGTGGTGGTTCAAGACTCCATTTATCATAATGTCATATGAGGGGCCGCCGGCTTGTTATCTAGTCTATTTCCTAACACAAATTGTGATACCGTTTGCAATGGCATAAATCAGTCAGCCGTAAAAATATAGTCGCTCATCAGAAGTCTTGTATAGTTTTACATTAAAATGGCAATGATAAATCACCTATTTATGATTTTATATTCCATCATTATGATATTAATTTATACCGAAGCCTTTATATTATTTTATATAATTTCAATAATAATCATTGTATTATAATGGTTACAAATATTATTTTAATATTTATAATGTTATTTATACCTTTGCGATTATAATATTGTTTTAGACACTATAATCTAAGTTGCTCATCTGCCAATATAAGCCTCCTGATACGATAATGCATACGATCTCGACCTAATTCTATCTCTGACGCCTAAATTCGCCAGATTCGAAATAATCATGGATACGCTTCAGATTCAGGCTCACCCATGGATTCTTCCGTGATACGAATCCGGCAGTAATCTGCGACAAGCACGCCAAACCCCTCAAGATAAAAACGTGTTTTTTTAATCATTTTTTATTATTTTTTTGACCGGATGTTGACTTCTAAACATTTTAATATTCATTGCAACCCTAATTTCGACCTCCAAACACACTAAATAGGTAAAAACAATCTCATTTAACAATTTGTGAATGAAAAACGAGTTTTTTTGCCTCCATTGCTGAACTTGCTCTCTTGCTTGCACAAGCTCGAATAGACTTGAAGGCTGATCGTTGGTTGTTCAAGGTTGATTGTTGTGCTATTCCTAAGCACTTGCAAGTGTTTGCCAAGATTCAAGAAGATTGTAGAGCAAGATTTGTTCAAAAGAGGTAGGTTTCTTTGAAGTTTTTTGATTTTTTTCTTACATTTTTTTTAAGTTTAACAAATGAACTATTTTGTTTTGTTTTTATTGTTTTACTTTTGTTGATTGTTCTCATTCTTTTAAGTTTTTTAGTTTCAAATTTCAATACCAAAAATTATTTCAATCTGTTGTGCCTTGGCCCTTAGGTACTACAATGGCATCTGCTTCTAATTCAGGCCAATCTCGTTTCAAAATAAATGCAACCTCTCCCCTTTGGAAATATGTAGAAATTGTTCAACAATGTCCAGGTGGTGGAGTATTTATTTGGATTTGTGGTCATTGCAAAATTCAATACACGAGCTCATACAGTAGAGTGAAAGCCCACTTGTGTAGGATCCCTGATATTGGCATCAAACCTTGTCCGAGACCTCCAGAAGGTGATGGCAAAGGCCTTGCAGATGACATAGTGTTGAAATATATTGCTGAGCAAGAAAAAGCAAATCAAAAAGCTGTTAGTCTTAAAAAAAGCCATCCTTTGAGGAAAGGATCTCAATCCATGAAACCCCCTACACCACCTACTTATATTCCACCTACAGAAAGCCATCCATTTATGAACATCCCTCAAGAGCAAACCGTGCCCTCATCAAATAAAAGATCTAAGGGACCGTTGGAAGTTTCATTTCAGAATGAGGCAAGAGAGATTGCTGATCAAGACATAGCAAGATGTGTCTATGCCAATGGATTGGCATTCAACGTTGTTCGTTCACCATATTGGCAAAAAATGGTGAAATCTATTAATGAGGCTCCAAAGGGGTATAAGGGCACAAGTTTTGAGGTGGTGTGTTGCACCTTATTGGAGAAAGAGGCGAAACATGTAGCAGACTCTTTGAAGCCCATAAGGGATTCATGGATTGAAACAGGGGTGACCATCGTTTCTGATGGATGGAAAGATGCAAAAAATCGCCCATTGATCAATGTTATTGCCGTGTCCCCTAAAGGGGCAATGTTTTTGAGAGCAGTGGATTGTGAGGGACAGGTGAAAGATGGTCCATTTATTGCTAACATCCTTTGCCAAGCCATTGAAGAAGTGGGCCATCAAAATGTTGTGCAAGTTGTAACCGACAATGCCAAAATTGTAGGGCTGTTGGGTTATTGATTGAGGAGAAGTATCCACACATTTTTTGGACACCTTGTGCTGTCCACTCCCTCAATCTAATGCTACAAAAAATTGGATCCAAAATTGAGTGGATCAAACAGGTGTATGTTGAGGGCGAAGACATCCAGATGTTTGTCACCAACCACCATATGACATAAGGAATATTTAGACAATTCTCAAAATTGGAATTGTTGAAGGTAAGTTAATTCTCAATATTCTTAAATTTTTAGTTTTCTTTTAATTTTAAATTTTGATTTTGTAAATTTAAATTACATTTTAATTTTTATTTTGATTTCCAAACAGGTTGCAGAGACCCGTTTTGCCTCCAACACAATTGTGTTGAGACGACTTATAAAGGTTCGTGAGGCACTTTGTGCCATGGTAATCAGCCCTAATTGGGCCATATGGAAGCAATCTAGCAGTGAAAGGGCAAATAGGATCAGGCAAAGGATCCTAGATGATTGTTGGTGGGATCGTGTTGAGTACCTGGTCAGTTTCACTGAGCCTATACTAAGCATGATCCGTTACACAGACATGGATAGACCTTGTTTGGGAGAAGTATATGATGGTATCGACTCAATGATTGAGAAGATGAAAACCATCATCAATGCAAAAGAGGAAGATCCTGATGAAAAGTTCTTCAAAGAGCTACAGGAAATCATGGTTGATAGATGGAACAAAATGACCACTCCATTGCATCTTCTTGCTTTTGCATTGAGTCCCAAATATTATAGTCTTGAGCTTCTTTCTATTACATCAAGAGTTGCTCCATATAGGGATGTTGAAGTGGCTCAAGGTTACAAGGCAGCAATTCGGAGACTCTTCACTGATCGTGACCAACGTGATCGAGTGAGGGCTGAGTTCATGGCTTTTGCATGCTCCGGTAGTGTTGCTCAGAATCTTGATGCTCTTCGAGACAAGTACAGGGTAGATGGTCATAGTTGGTGGTACTTCCATGGGCAAGAATACATGCACATCCAACCAATTGCAATAAAAATCTTATCCCAAGTAAGTTTTATATTTTGTAATTTTAATTTTAATTTATAATTTTATATTAATTAATAATTTTGTTTAGTTAAATTTTGTAACTCTTAACTATTTAATTTGGTCTTAATAGGTTGCTAGTTCATCTTCTTCAGAGAGGAATTGGAGCACATACTCCTCATCCACTCAATAAAACGCAATAGGCTGCATTCAAAAAAGGCAGAGGACTTGGTGTATGTGCATTCAAACTTGCGCCTCCTTACACACAAGCAAAGTTCCTACAAAGAAGGAGACACAAGGAGGTGGGATATTGAGCCAGAGCAGCTTGACTTGGATGCTTCCACAAGTCACTTAGCTGCACTTGATATTGATGATGAGTATGAGCCTGGAGCAGCTACTGATCGTGAGAGTGGTAGTGTCGGTGCTACTGCTACTGCTAGTGGCAGTGCTTGTGCGAGTGCCACGAATGCTATTTGTGGTTCTACGCAAAATGTAGCATCTAATAATGCTAGTTTGTTTGATAATGATGACCCATATGATTCAGATTGATCAATGATCAATAATGGCTGATTGTAAACGTTTGACATTTTATGTTTGAACTTTAATTTATAATTTTATATCATGACAATCGAGTAATCACTAATATTTTAATATTTGACTTAGTGACTATGAAAGTGGTGATGTATTTTTGCTATGTTATTAGACTATTAATATGGTGGTGTATTCTGAACTTAATTACTACTACAAATATGTATATATTTCTGATTTTTATATGTTTTTGTATTGCCGTACCCAAGCCGTACCCAAACCCAAAAATTTTTGTCAATCCGCATCGATTCTCGCACCTGCACTTAATCCAAAAAGAATCGGGTAACTTAGATTATAATTATAACGATACTCAAATGGTTAATAGCTTTTAAGTATGCTCTTTTTTATTTAAATATCACGATTTTGGGGACATGACAGTCCTCCCCTCTCAATGTGCTTTCCCTCAAGAAATTCCCTTTTAATGTCCTAGATATCCTTTACATATTTATGCAATTCTTTATGAAGGTTTTTCCATCTATTTGACTAAGAGACCTTAGAGTCTTATGAAAAGAGTTCAAGTGACATATTATAATCCTTACGGAAAGATTGGTTGGATAATACGCTCTTTAAAACTTTGAGGGTGTAGGATCATTGTTTTCAGAATGTTAGAGCTTGTCTCCCTTCCATTATGCCACTCATATTTGGATGGCTTGGAGGAAGTTGTGAAGTTCTTTTCGCTTCCTTTTGTTTTGGTCCCTAAGTGCTTGGGTGGTTTGTTCCATGAATGCCTCATCTCGTTATTCATGAATGCGTCCATGTGTTGTTTGGGTGGTGTTTTTCCTAGAGTTTCTTCTTTGGTAAGTTAGCATTAACTATTGTTTTCATAGGATGGCAAGATTATGCTCTGATACCACTGTAATGTCCCCAATCTGACTTTACCCTAGGATTCGCTTGTTTGAGGTTAGGGTTTGATCAATCGGATAACTCTTCAATGCAATCTTCTTGGCTGAAACCTGCATTCACCATATGAGCAGTATTTCCACACATATACATATGTTTGTTAGCATTAATATCTAGATATCCAAATATAAACATAATCACAAAGTAATTATTAAGACATATGAGGAGCGACATAGGTAGATCTGTCCGAAGTCCTTTGCCAAGGCCCAAGAGGTTGTATACCACAACCCTCTCTTCTTGGCGACTTAGTACCTGCTTTCTCTACCCATGTCATCACCTCGGAAGACACTTAACCTACTGGGGGAAGCCAGCAGAGCTCAGAAGTGTTCTAGGCCTACCACCCCTCCATGGCCTAGGTGGATCTTGAGTGGGGACCCACCCCTCCATGGCCCACCCATGCTTTTGGACTAGGCGGATCTTAAGTGGAGCTTCCACTCATCCATGGCCCATCCTTGCCTTGGGTTCCGGGGGCGGATGTTGAGTGGGGTTTCTAGGCACCACTTTTCTCAGGCCCTTCCTCCCTATTAGGTTTGCAAACACTCAGAAGACAATCTTTAAGCAATCAAATACATTTGCATTCATCAATGATTATTTAAGTCAATATCAACATCATGTCCTAGAACAATTATCATCATGATAATACTAAAGAAAGCATTGCACCAATAATCAGATTAGCACATCTTTTATGCATATGCAATTCTAAACTAATGAAGAAGTATATATATATATATATATATATATATATATATATATATCTGCCTATGGGCAGTCCTATCAGTATTCCTTTCTATTGATATGTGAATAGCATCAGGATTATATATTTGCTAAAAAGACAATGCTTTGATTGATACAATAATCAGGATTTGCCATTTCAAACGTGCAGCGATCTTAATGATTAGACTATGCTAGATTTTACATAAGATTTGCATATTCAGGTTCAGACATATTCGATAGAAACAATCAATGATTATACACAGCACAGAAGCAAACAAATCGGGCCATAGAGAAAGCCCATTGCAGGAACTAGAAATTAATGCATCGGATGTTAGTCATTTATTGTGAATGATTTTTTTGTTGTCATATTCGGAAATGCTAGATATTATTGCTAAGTAAATATCTCACCTGTTTCGGTGTGTCTACTGGCTCTATCCAACGCTTCTTATTTTAATCTACCTTATTTTTATTTTTTTCCATTTGCAATTGCCTTTACTTCTTCCTATACGTACGTTAGGCTAAGGGTTGCACCCTTTCATGGTATGCATTTGTCTAAGAGACATGTCCCTCTGCTAATTTAGCTAATACTGTTTCCCTTAATCGTCTAATGGATAACTAATGCTTTTATTAACCTTATCATTTAATATCACAGCTGCTTTTCCTTTATTCATCTTGACCAATTACTTGGCATATCATCTGTATAGTCAGAGAAACCCGTGGGTTGTGGTGGTTCAAGACTCCATTTATCATAAGCTGTCATATGAGGGTCATCGGCTTGTTATCAGGTATCTTTCAATAAATTGCAATACCCTATGTTCGTGATGGCATAAATCAATAGCTATAAAATATAGTCATTTGTTGTAAAGTCTTGTATAGTTTTACATTAAAAATGTTAAAATGATAAATCGCTTAATATTTATGATTTTATATTCCATCATTATGATATTAATTTATGCCTGAGTTTTATATTATTTTTATATATTTTAATAATCATTATATTATAATGATTATAATATCATTTTAATATTTATAATGTTATTTATAATTTTTATGATTATAATATTGTTTTCGACAATTATAATTATAATGATACTCAAATGCTTAATAGTTTTTAAGTATGCTCTTCGTTATTTAAATATCACAATTTTGGGGACATGACATAAATACATAATATTGGGGTCTTCAATTGCCTTGTAAATATGTATTGATATGAGATTGGCAATGCCAAAAAAAAATTCCATGGAGCAAGAAATAGTTCGCAAACTTGGCCTCAGCAAACTAAAAATATCTGGCTCAGCAAGAACTTGAAAACTTAAAAAATACTTAATTTTTTTTTAAGAAACATAAGATTTATGAAAAATAAAATTACAAAATATATCAAATGAATCTGTAAAGTGTTGAATGTTTCCTATTAGATTTGAATACAATTAGAGTACAAAATACCATTATCATGCAAATACAACCATCTTTAAACCCTGATGCATTCTTCAATGATGGAACTTTTACAAGGAAAAAAGGTTGGACTCATCAGACTTTCATGCTTCTCGTGCACCATGCAACGCTGCACACAACTCATCAAACTTTCTAGGTTTACAGCCATTTTGTTTGATAATGGAGGGTGAGGGGCCAATATAATTTGCCCCTACCATTGATGGTTATACTGTTTCAAGACATTTGGAACTTTCTAGTTCATCCATGGCCATTATGTTGTGCTCTCTATTGATTGTGGCAGGTATATATGTGGATATTTTGCATGGTAATATAATTTGGTTTTCCATACCAGTTGCCTATGGACTGAGCCTTCAGCTCCAACCTCATGAGTTCAGTGGTTTCAATCTGTTTTTGGGCCAAGATTTTCTCTATGGTGGCAAGAATGATATTTTTTTCTTCTAAGATTGACCTAGTGAGCTCCTTGCTAACAGCATCCAAGCCTCAAAGCTCAATTTTTTGGCTCATAGATGCTTCACCTAGGTATATGAGCAAAAAAAACATCAATAATAAAAAAATCAGTGTTCCACGGGGTTTTGGGGATGGGGACGGCAAGGGACGCGGGGGTAGGGGGTCTAAGTTTGGGGGCGGTGGGGGGACGGCAGCGGGGGGTGGCGGGGGAGCAGTGCTCTGAAATATATATAGTACTTGAAAAATTAGTTATAAAAAGATGTATAACTGTAGAAGCCTAAGGAATAAGTAAAGTTTAAAGTTTAAACACATTGCAATGATTTCATTGAACTAGTGAACATTGCAAATCAAAATGAAAATATACTTAATAGACATTGGAATGAGAACTAGATGTTTCATAATTTGAATTTCACTAATAGACATTAGAACGAGAACTTGATTTTTCTAAATTGTCTTATAAACGTTTGTGTTGTTTTCGGATTTTCTTATCTGATTTGCTTATGGTTGCAGACATGCCTATTTTGTAAATATATACTTTGTTTTGTGCACGTTTCACTGCTTTTTCATTTGAGTGATGTCAAAATCACAGGATTTGTTTTTCTAATCATTGTCATACTTTCTCATGCCATTTTGGGATTTTCTGATCTGATTTGTGATGACATCTCTTTGAGGCATTCAGTCTAACAGTTCACGTGCCTTGCCCATGCTTGCAATTTTTCAAGGTTCGACCCCTCCTTGCCTATGCGACTGCAAGTGCAACGTGAATAGGAGCTTTGGATGGGTATGTATGGACATCCAGCAAAGCATAAACAGCAATGAAACCAAAAAAACCCTCATACCTGTAACTTTCAATCACCTGAACTCAAACGCCCACACTCAGTCATGTAAACACTTAAACAGCAAAAGGAAAATAGAGGAAAAAGTCAAAGGCATGGTCGATTTAGCCTTTTAACTTTTAAGCTTTTAAGAATACTTAAAATTTAAAATTTATAAATTTTACTTTTGTTTTAAAAAAAACAAACATTTTTTATTGCATTTTTAAGGGGGACGCCTGACGTTTTTGCACTTTGGGGACGCCCAAAAGTCCCCTCAGAAGAGAGATGTCTCGGAGGCTGCAAAGAAACGGGGACGGCAGGGGGAACATTTCCCTGACATCTCTGAGTCTCGGAAATGTCCCCGTCTTAGAAACGGCAAGATTTCCGAGGGGGGGCACATCCCCATGGAACACTATAAAAAATAAATAAAACTTATACAAAATGAAAAAACAAAAATTAAAATAAAACCAAAAGTTGCCTAAAGTTGCATAAATTTCATGATCTAAATATTTAATGTGATAGAGTACATGCACTCCAAGCTCAACGGAATGCACACCAAGTTCTAGACATTGAATCTACACTTTTCAACCAGAAAAAATTCCAACCAAGCATTTGATAGGTTGGAGGGAGAGCAGATCGAGGGACAAATCTTTCCATTATGCACTCAACCAACTCTCTTGATATATGTTAAAACAACTCTGCATTCAACTTGAATAGAAGTGGCAGGTTGATCTCTTGAAACAAGTTGTTAATACATAAATTATTGAATCGGCTCAAAAAATAGGGTTACCAACTCCACATTCAACCTGAAATTCTTCTAGACATGAAAGGCACAGATTCAATGCAAAGAGCTTGATGTGCACTCCATTGAGCTCGGAGTCCATGTACACCATACTGTTAACTAACCCAATACAACACAAATTCTTCATAAAGTTGAATCCAAAAGTATCAAAATCTACTCTAAATTTCAAAGATAATACGTTTCCACAATCCATATTGTTAATTGCAAAAGATTTCTGGATTCGATTGTGTGTTAGTTTTTTGCATCAATCGAATCCAAAAATCTTTTGCAATTAACTCTAAATTTGCCCTAGTTTTGGGTACAAGTGGGTATGATATACAGGCTGCATCTGAGTTATATTGTATGCGTATTCATACCAGGTACACTTGTACACATACTAGGGGAGTGAGTGGCATATCCTACAACCTTTCCTAATATCTACTACAAACTTTTAGTGCCTATTTATTACTACTTTTGCCCTATATGAATAGATGTCTTTTTACATGCAAAATAATAACTTTTGTGGCAACTTGTCCTAAAGAGCCACAAATTTAAAGCAAAATAAGCTACATCAAAAAGTAACTTTACTAACATGTTTACCTTAAAATCTTGAGCATTGTTTCTAAAGAGTCACTTGTAACAAGCAAAACAATCAACTTTAAGAAAAACTTTACTAAAATGTTTATCTTATATCCTAAGTTAAGTACTATAATATTATTCAACAACTAAACAATATAACTCAATATTAAAGAGAAGTAATTTTTGGTCCCCAAAGACAAGTTTCCATAAATCAAAAACATATCCCAATGACATTGATTAGCAGGTGGTTTTGTGTCGTTTAGAGGTTGGTTAGACCACCTTGTACTTTATATGTATATTGATTTTTACTTCCATTTTATTAAACCACTTTGTACTAATATCTTCTTCTTCTTACAAAAATTGTATAGGTGTAACAAGTGGTATCAAGAATAGTTGGAATAAGTTTTCCACACTCCATGTTGAATTAAGAATTGCTTTTGGATTTTTTGTGTATGTTTTTCTAATCAACGTTTCAGATCATACTCAGTGATCCATCATCAAGAAGAGGAAGCCACTTTGAAAATTTGATCCTCAAATTCAGATGCTTTGCTTTGAAAACAATTTTCCTCCCACGAAGGGCAGCACTAGTTGGTATAAGTTTTCCACAATCCATGTTGAATTAAGAGTTGCTTCTAGATTTGTTGTGTATGTTTTTTCTGATCGACATCTCAGATCACACAAAATGATCCATCATCAGAAAGAGGAAGTCACTTTAAAAGTTTGATCCTCAACCTCACAAGAAGCTTTGCTTTGAAAACAATTTCCCTACCATGAAGGGCAGCAATAGTTGGTATAAGTTTTCCACAGTCCATGTTGAATTAAGCATTGCTTCTGGATTTGTTGTGTATGTTTTTTTATCATTGTTTTAGATCACACTCAGTGATCCATCATGAGGAAGAGGAAGCAGCTTTGAAAGTTTGATCTTGAGCTTCATGAGAAGCTTTGCTTTGAAAACAATTTCCCTCCCATGAAGGGCAGCAATAGTTGGTATAAGTTTTCCACAGTCCATGTTGAATTAAGAGTTGCTTCTAGATTTGTTGTGTATGTTTTTCTGATCGATGTTTCAGATCACACTCAATGATCCATCATCAGGAAGAAGAAGATGTTTTGAAAGTTTGATCCTCAGCTTCATGAGAAGCTTTGCTTTGAAAACAATTTCCCTCCCATGAAAGGCAGCAATAGATAGTATTAGTTTTCCAGATGAATATGAGGAAGTGACTCCAGTTTATAAAACCATAATGCTTCAGGGAAAAGAATATTCCAAATCCAAAGCATCTTCTGTAAATTAACAGGTGAAGCAATTTCAGTTCTTATAACTGTACATCGATCTTTGGTAGCTTATCATGCTTTCTTGCTCTGGTAAACTTGCACACATCTCATATGGAATGTTCAATGTCATTCCAGCATTAGCTAACCCTTGCACAAGATAACCATCACTGACTAAGGCTCCATCATGTGCTCTATGCTTTTATCCTAAAGAAGGATGTGTGCTGAAAAGATAAACAGAATCATAAATTTCACCCCTATACCCATCGTCAAACAGCCACTTTTTGAAATAGTGAGATACTTTCCTTCAAAGAATGATTGCCATGATTTGGTTTGCTGAAACTGCTTGAACCAGAAGAAACATTATGACTTGGTGCTGACAATGAATGATCAGATTCATGTATTGCAATGAAATTCTCATTTGTGGCTTCTGATTGACTTAGCAGATTCAATAGAACAATAAATATCAACAGTTTTTGCTAAAGAGGCTTTTTGTACATATAATTGTTTTGTGCAATTCTCTCACAAATAAAACTAGTCTTTCTAATGGTGCTCTCAAATATGTAAAATCAAAATGTAAAGCATCTTTATCAGGCTCTGTTGAAACCCTAACCAAAGAAGAAATGTCAGAAGATGTGGCCATGAATAAAAGTTCGTTAATCTCAAGTGTTTAAGCATGAGTTTAGAAGGATTATAGTAAGCCTCCCCATGTTGAGATAAAGAGGAGGAGTTTGCTTTGCATGAACATCATACCAAACAGATCCAAGCAAGTATTGCATAGGCTTTTACATAGCAAAAAAAAAGAAGCTGCAAAGCATCACCCACTGTAGACGTTAAAGCTTCAAAACCCACCAAGACTTAACTAGGCCACAAAATCAGATCTGTTCTTATTTTTATATAAATTTATTTGCAGATAGAACGGTATAGTTGTTTTGTCTAAAGAATAAGTTTCCGAGATGATCCATAAAGGATCACGAAAATCAGAATTTAATGGAGGAATCACTTTCAGAAGTCATAACTCTCAAATACAAACCAGAAAAAATGGCAGAACAAAACTATTGGTTTCCAACAGGGGGTGGATTTGAAACCACGACAATGATTTTGTAACCATCAGCTACTGAAAAGCGGCAATTTCATCCCAACACCGGCAAACACAATCTGAACAAAATAGTCCAACATTTCTCCTTCCAATTCCACTTTTGGGACACTTAGTTATGGACAAGAGGAAATTGGATTATAGCATGGGAGGTAGATTTGAGTGTTGAAAGACATTGAAAAGTAAAATAATAAAATTCCAATTGTAATTCATGCCATAGACTTAATAGTGTGTATGTAATTGTTACACCCCAGTTTGGGCTACCAAAAAATTAGCCAAAAGATTTATTATTTATATATCAGTTTAAAACCAGAATATTATCTTGACAATTAAATCTACAAATAAATTTACCCATTAAACCTTCTGGCCTTGGTTCAATTCCAATATTGACGTTACTTAGTACACCAAGTAACCAAACTTCAATTTGAGAGATTTAGGCACTAGGCTAACTCTTATTTCTCCACCTCCGACTCCATGTAAACCCATTACCTAGTTCGTGTGTCACATGGCACTCACCAACCTCCTACAAAGATTCTAGGCATGTTAATTTAATCAAGGATGTGAGTCGGATGAATTCAGACCCAAATAGTTAGTTAACCTAGTCTCACTATTTCACTAAGTCCATGGGCTCCAAGTCCAAAATTCCTTAAAAGTCCTATTTCTCCTCCAAAATCCTTTTGGATGCAAAAAGCATTCAAATTTAGCTTAAACTATTTGAATGCCACCCCTTACACCCTTATCAGGTATACAAGAATTGTTGGGGCCCACCAAACACGTGGCGCCATCATAATTACTCCAACCATTGATCTTGTACACAAGTCGTCCTATAATACTAACACATAATGCCTTAGCATTCGGATCCAAAGGGATTTGTAGCAAGGTTTAAATCTATTTCAATTCCATTAAGGTTTCAAAGCTACTCTTGACAATCTCTAGGATTGAAAATGCTCCTAAAGAGTTTGGATGCAAAACTCTTGCAATTTTGTTTATCCTAAATAAAAGTCAACGGAATTAATCACCAAAACAACTATGGGGCTTACACCTAACTTCTTGACATTCTCTTGGGCTCGATTCAAGTTCTATAGGCAATGAGCAAGGTCATAGTTTTTCCGTAATCCGGATGGACATGTGGCAAAATTCAATTTTCTTCGAACCCAAGGACTTGCATATGAATTGACTAGGGTAAATGACTAAGGCAAGGCTTTTGTACGTTGTAACTGAAATGCATTTAAATCATATTCCCTGGAGGTTTTCAACTTTGTCTAACCTTCAAAGCAATCTTGGTTGTTTTCTCTATAGACAAATGATCAAACAATTTTCATATGAGATAACTTTAGAATTTCAATGTCATGTCCCCATTACTTGATGAGGCCCATTTCAAATAAAGGCAACAAAATAGTGTTTTTAGCACTTCTAAATTTAATGATAAATAAATATTTAAATATAACATTAAATAATAAATTTAAATTATTAAAAATAGTATTTAAATTTGCAATCGGGTCGACCTCCTTGGGTCAACGACTTCTAGCCTATATTTATGTTCATTTTGTTGAAGCTTTTGTATCATCTGGAAATCATGATTTGGATAGAGCATAGCTTCTGGTGTCTAACGGGGACGAAAACCTCTATGAGCCCACGACCAGGTGAGATGTCCACCTCATCTTGGCAAATCGTGAACCAGTCTTCAATCCGCAAGCATTCTAAGCTAATTTCATTCCATTGTTATCAAGTACTAATCGGGCTGGTGGGAGATTAAATCATTTTGGCTAAGCCTCTAGCTCTAGCCGACTTCACTCGATCAAGGCATCATTCACGCTAAATCAAGGGGCAATGCAGGACATAAGGCGGCGAAACAACCTAGAGGTTATCATCAGTGACCATTGACGGAGCGGCTAGCAAGTTTCAGTTGCCACCAAGAAAGAGGTTGGAAGAGTCATCGTGTGTCTCACACGATCGGGAGATATTAGTGGGAGAGCTCACGAGAGACCACACATCAGCCCTTAAAGCATATTCTCTCATATCACCTTTGGAGTCAAACAGATCTCAGAGGTACAGAATCCAACGCTCTTGACAGTCGGGGAATACAGAGCCATCTTCCGTTGTGGTGCCGCTGTGATATCGAGTTCAGACTATGATATCTGCCCCAATTTAAGTTACCGATCACTATTATTACTGTTATTAATGCCCGTTTCCCATGTTGTGAGTAAGAGTGTGTATTTTGTCTAGAGCATCACTATTGTGCAAATTTTGTATGATTGGAGTCATCTGTGAATGAATAATTGGTTGGAGCTTACTCAGGAATATAGTGTTGTTTGCATGTGAGTCATGTAATTGAATTCATCAAATATATTGAGCATTGCATAATATTGCATGTTGTTATCCACCACTATTGTTTGTGCATTCGGTGTAGAGTAATTTTCATTGAAGCCTCTCAGTCACAAATTGCAGTGTTATTCATAAGTTGTCATCTTTAATAAGTTCATGATTTCCAGTTATTTCTTTATGTGATGTACCTAGTCGCCTAACTAGATTTGGGTGCCATTGATATGGTATTTTAATTTACTAAGTGCCAAGGAGATACATTTTTTGCTTTTATCTAGACAGGTGTCTTACAGTGGTATCAGAGCCACAATCCTCACCAGCTTGTGGATGATCTGAAAATATATGCAATTGAGTCAAAGAGATTTGAGGGCAATAGAAAGATAGAGGAAGAAGTTGGAAGCATCCTCGTAGAGCAGCGACAATGAAATAGGAGGCAGAGGTAAGAAGAAGATGGCAGAGCAAAATGATGAGATCAAATCCTTCCTGCAGAAGCAAGATCAAGTGAACCAAACGCTGTTGCAGATGATGTAGGCCCTCACTACTACTATAATCAGCAACAAATCAGGACCTAATAATGCTAAGGAAGGCAATTCTGAGTGATCTGAAGGGGGGAATCATAGTAGAACATCAAATGGATCCACTCTTAGACCCTCCCAACCTATTTTCTTGCCTAGGGCAAAGGCACCCCATGAAGGAGAAGGACAGAACCAACCTGATTTTAGTAGTATTGTGCAAGATTACATGAAGTTGGGCACTGACATTCGAGCAGAGATTCCCTTTGATCAATTCAATAATGCTAGAAAGGGATTTGGACAAGATGGGAGACAACGTTTGCAGCAAGTCAATAAAGATCTTCAATACAAAGTCAGCAAGCTCTCACTCCCCACATTTGATGGTTCAGGAAAGGTTACCGCACGTGCATGGATCCACAAGATAGATACATACTTCCCTCTCAGCCCTATGACTAAAGACGAAGCTGTCAAGTTTTCCATTCTGCATTTGGAAGGTTGTGGCTCGTGAATGGTGGCACCATGGTATTGTGATGCAAGGGTTTGACCTTGTTACTACATATGTTGATTTCATACAAAAGCTTATGGAGCAGTTTGATAGAAAGTATTCGGAGGTATACTTCCAAGATTTGACAAGGGTAAAGCACCTTGGGACAATGGATGATTATGTTTCAGAATTCCAAAGGCTAGCTATTATGGTTCCAGATGTTTCTGATAAGAGACTCATGCTCCTCTTCATCGAAGGGCTATCAGAATCTTGTCGTGGTTTGGTAAGAGCTTTAGAGCCGCCATGATTGGAAGAAGTTATTCGAAGGGCCTTGAACTTTGAGGACTCCACCACGAAGAGTAAGCCTATGATCAAGAATGCACCAATAGGACAGCCAAAGAAGCCATCCCACAAGATTACTCCTCAACTGACGAACCCACCACCACGTTCTCACAAGATGGACATGTCTAGAAATGAGCTACGAAGAAAGGGATTGTGCTACCAATGCAAGGAACCTTGGGCACGAGGTCACATGTGTAGGGGAAAAGGACAAATCCACTATATTGAGGTAACCCCTGATGATGATGTTGAAGAGGGGGAAGGTGAATTCCCAGACCTTATTGATGAGTAGGTGCTTTTATCCGAACGGGTGTCTTACATTCAGTTTAGTTGGTTTTCAATTTTAATTCAACAAGTTATTACTCTGAATTATCACGCCTCTCTAGTACGAACACATGGTGCATTCAAGCAAACATGGAAGGGAAGTTACAACTAACAAAGCAAGGGTCTGCCACCTTAGCGTATTACTCTAGATCAAACACATGTCACTACAAGAATAACTTTGATTAATCAACACTTGGGAATTATAAATTCAATTTAGACTTGGAAATTTTTGAAATAGATTTTGGACCCATTTCCTTTGGAGCAATTTTGAGACAAAATAAAAAAGAAAGAGAGGCTCTGAAACAATTCAACCCAAACTTATTTCCAATCTGGTTAGTTCTCCCTAGAATTCCAGAAGGCTCACCAAAAAAAAAAAAAGTAAAATAGGATCTTCCAATTGATTAAACCAAACCAATCATTAACAATCAAAACAAGCAATGAACCAAGCTAAGTACCAAGAATTAACTTCCTAAATCTGTGATGATCATTAGCATATATTAGCACTAAGTCCAAACCCTTAAAAGATCCATCTAAGGACTTTATTGAGCTATTTCCCTATGATATTTGCTATGAAAAACTTGTTTGGCTAACAAACCAACATGAGTGAACAACCTTAAGATCATCCTTCATCTCCAAGGAGATTGTGAGGACTCAAATACTTAGGAAATTGGCTTTGCCAATATAATCCAACTATCTAGTCTCTCAAAAAACAACTCAACTCCGCCTAGAAATCGTCATGTCACCACTAGTTTGATATGCTCTAATACGGAGCAAATATTTACCTAGTATAACAGTGCCACTCCACGAGATTCAAACTAGAAATTTGGGCTACCATCAAATTGCAACGCTCTCATAAGGCATCTTGTGGCCTAAGGCTTAATCTAATTATGACATGGAATTTTAGAATTATAGAGTTTACTAAGAATCTCATATGGACAAGGAAAAGGAATACTAATCACCCAATTTTTACATCCTTAAGAGTATATTTCTTAGTAAAATTACATCAAAGTGCACACTAGTTCTAATCTACACATTCCAAATTTACAAAATCTTTTTCCATACTTCATTTTCTCACCAAAAGCATATACGCCAGTGAAATTGACTACAATTACCTAAGACGATACAAGATATCAACTAGAATCCTCTACAATACACATTAAATAAGAATATCAATTCAGTCTAAGAAAATAATATATTATTTAATTCTACTGATAACATTTCTCAAATTAATCATGCATTCATAAATTTCACAAAAACATTCTCAAAATTTAAGAGATTATATTCAAGGTGCAATTGGCATCAACCCACTGACCAAATTCTTTTTGCCTTTCATGCTTGCCTCCTTTTCCTTACAAGAATCCAAAATCATCATCTCATGACCAATGAGTCTTGTCACTTCCTACTATGTAACTTTGATAAAGCTCAAGGAGCTTATGCAATTTCACCTTTTTATCTACAGCCATTTCTAGGACAACCTAGGATTAAGTTTCATTCAGGTATTCATATATGATTAGATTTAGACGTATAAACTTAGAAATGTCATGCATTCATCATTACCACAACCGAAATTACTTATTGATTCATGACACACAAGTGTAGATATCACCAGTTAATCTCCAAGGTTTTTGTAACTTTCTCAAGAACCAAACCAAAGCATTGAGCCTAATGTTCCAACCAGCCAGCTTCACAACAAGCGTCCAATTTCACAAGGGGTACAATGAAGCACACAACTACCATCAAAGACTCGTAAACTGACTAAAATTATAGAAGTTCCAAGATATATTCATAACCATTTCTATACTATCCCTTCTCAACCATTCCATCACCCAATACTCCTTAACCCACACATTTACACATAAAGCAACACATACAAACTAAATCTAGACTCACACAAACACAGATTGAGAGGGCTACAACCACTCCAATGGGCCTAAGTACATGTGATCAAGGAAACTCAACTACAACCAATTCCACCCTGCTACAACAATGGTGGGATTAT
The DNA here is from genome assembly GCA_007258455.2 of Sequoia sempervirens. Classification (NCBI taxonomy): domain Eukaryota; kingdom Viridiplantae; phylum Streptophyta; class Pinopsida; order Cupressales; family Cupressaceae; genus Sequoia; species Sequoia sempervirens. The sequence continues at coordinate 946 of VDFB02076971.1, read as the reverse complement.
CCAACTACAATGGAGATGATCATCATTTGGCTACAACACAACATGGATCTCTACTCACCCATCAATGGTGGCTACAACTTATTCTGCCAAGTCCATGTTAATCCATCTAAGTACAACTAGGGTAATGGAATATCATACTTTTCATATTAAAATAGTGACAACTACAACTAGACTCACCAAATGGCAGCTACAACCAACCAAGGCCTCAGATTTGTATAGCAATTCTCATATTTTCCCTTGTGCCACTTACGACCGCAAGGTACTTGATTCACGAAATATGTCCTTATCACCAACTTACTCATACAGCAACATGAAATCAAATTTTGCAGACACAAAGACCCAATTCACATACTCAACCTCGCATCACAACATTGGTATTATACCTTATCAAAGCCTTCACCTACTTCCCATTTCTAATCTATTTTCACTTCCTCCAAACTTCTACTTTCTTGCACGTCCTCTACTATCCACTCCAACTATTACACTTGTTCATAATTTCAATAGCCTCTTCTAGGATTTATACTAATTCTCGACTCTCCTCTCTAGGATTTCATTGGCTGATCCAAGAGGCACATTAACTCTCCAATATTTGTCCATGATTTTCCTCTGTTGTGCAATTTTAACATTTCTTAAACTCTCTAATCCATCAAGGATCTAGCATCTTCCAACTGGCTTTGTTTCCAACACTGAACCTAGGTCAACATCCCTAGCTCTATCCCAACATTTCACCATTTGCCACTTGCGTTTGCCTTGTCATTCACCATTTATCTTCTTGTTGTTCACAACGACCTTCCCAAGCTCCTTTGTTTCCAAGAAAATTTTCTCCCTAGTTTATTAACTTTGGATTTATTCTCCTCAATTTCTTGCCTGCACCAACCATACTAATCAATCTGATAGCTCCTACTATCTTGATTAACATGTAGTCCATCTCAATTAGCTCATCATC
>VDFB02076968.1:0-48529 GCA_007258455.2 Sequoia sempervirens | reverse complement strand
CTTTCAATCATTTAATAATATTAAATGTGCATTTAATAACTTTATTAATAATTCCTCAAAGTGGGCACCCAAATTAATTATTCATTATTTGCGCTTTAAGTCATTAAATGGCCCCTTCAGACATAAAGTTATAATATAACTTTATAATATACTTTTAATGATTAATTATTATTAAAGTCACCTTTAATAATAATTAAATAATATAACTTGCACATTACTCCTTATTTCGCCCGGCCAACTAAAAACTAGGATCAACACTGAAATCATCACATGTCTAGGTGCCTTACTATAAATAGTAATACTAGACTCTCTTGCCCTGCTAACTTACTATAAATAGTAACTGTGTGAAACTAAGTTCTGAATCACCAAATGAAGGCCAATCCTAAACCAAACTAAGCTCCGGAGAAGAAAACACTCTGATATTTGCCCAAATAGGACCCTCTAACCATTTGTGTTAGCCTACGAGGGCCAAGAATAGGCTAAACCACCCAAAAACAACAACAGGCTAAAATGGGGACATTGCAGTCCGCCCTCCCTAAAATTGCTTGTCTCCAAACAATCTCAGCTGCAAAGGAAACATCACCCCACCTGGATCCCAAGGGAAGATCTGTGTAATGTCCCTGATATCACCAACCAACTCCTGTAACACCGACACCAAAACAACTAACAGAACTTGTTGAGCTAAATCAATCCCAACATCAAGTGTCATAGGAGTATAAACCTCAGAAGGAAGCAACTTTGTATACTGATAATGTTTGGCTCCCATAACTGCACAAGATAAGTTGTCATACACACTGTCTAGCATGTGAGCAACTGAACTGTGCATCTGAGACAAATCATGTACATGAGGATCAAATGTGAAACTGTATGCATGCACTCCGCACCATGTACACACCAGAAAATTCCTCTACAAGTCTTGTCTGAAATCATGATGCACTGGAGGGATCCCAAACACTAAGGTCAATGCTCATCTTAGGATTAGGTTCAAGAGAGTGATCAAAATTTACCTCAAAGAGCGGACTGCATATGTCAAAGTAGTATCTGCCTTAAACAAAGGGTTGGTCACAAACTGAACCATACCTCCAAGTTGATCGAAATCATACAACTTTGAACCCTTGGAGCCATGAGCAAATGTGAACTCCTTCTGGATCATCTCATGATCCTTCTCCTAAATATTCTCCCGCTCTATCTTTCCACTCTCCTTACTAACGAGAGAGATAGTACGTAAGCTCCCATCTATAACCCCCCTCAACACATATTTCCTGCCATTTGATTCAAACTTCATCTCTATTTGCAACAAGTTGAGGGTGAAATCTCCAATGTCCTGGAGCCATCCCATACCCAACACTATATTCATCTCACCCATGTTGACTACATAAAAGTCAACCTGTAACTCGTAGTCATTTAGCAAAAGAGTGAGATTACAAATCCACCTGGTACAAGTGAGGGTATATCTGTTAGCCACGTGAACTTGGAATCCAGCGAAGTCCTCCATCTAAAGTCTACACCTGTCTACAAACCCCTCATTAATAAAATTATGTGTGGCTCTAGTGTCAAGTATTGCAATGCATCATTGTCCATTAACTGTTCCCCTAATTCTGAATGAAGATTCTCTCCGTGGGTTCGCAAACAATGCCAATGGGGACAAATTGGAATCAAAACCAAACTCTGTAGAGGCATTTCCAGCCTCATTATCATCTGAAACAACTTTTTGGTTTGAAATTTTAGACTCAGAATCCTCATAATGTACCCACATTATACAATTAGCTTTTCCCTTTGGCCTCAAAGGACAGTCATGTTCTTTGTTGTAGGGCTCCTTGCACCAATAAAAAAGTTGTTTCCTTCTTAATTCATCACGAGTTGCATCATCAAGTTTTATTGCTATTTTTTATTTGTGTCTGCAACTGGTTGATGATTCTCACTGCTGGAAGAGGCAACATCTTTCAGAGTGGTCTTGCTCTTTGGGGCTACAACCTCCATACTCTTGGCCTTCCTCATAGCCTCCTAAAGTGAAGGGGGATCAAATTCTTTGACCCATCCTCTCAAGGGTTCATATAAGCCTTCAGTGAATAGAATGACCAACCTTCTTTCAGATATGCTAGGGACCATAACTAAAATCCTCTGGAAATCATTAATATACACCTCCAAACTCCCCACTTGTCTAAGCTGAGCAAGATCTCTGAAGTATAACTTTGGGTCTTTCTTGTCAAGGTGCTCAATCATCCTATCGGTGAATTCTTGGTAAGAGGTGATGAGGTGATGTTGCAAGGTGACCATGCCATGGTGCCACTAATCATGAGCTACTCCATCTAGGTGCAAGGCTACAAATTTGATTGCATCCTCCTCTGCCATAGGCCGAAGATTCAAGAAGGTATCTAGTTTGTGGACCTAAGCTCGTACCTTCCCACTGCCATCAAATGTTAGAAGTGTGAGCTTGCTCAAGTGGCATGTTTCAGGTCCCTATTTTGGTTCCTCTATCTCTTGTCTTTCCTTAACTTGTAATGCTCTCTTCTTTGAGTCATGAATTGGTCAAATTTCAGATGCTCCTTAACTTGTGGTGTTAGCAAATCCCATTCATCGTGAGTTGTCATGACAATATTTTTGAATAAATCGTCTCCCTCTTCTTCAACATTTCCTTCCTCTGGTTCGTTCCTCATAAATGTAGGACGTGTAGGTCTATCTATGGTATGAGTGGGTGCTCGTTGTGCCCTGGGAGTCCCAACCACACTTTTATTGTCATCCTGCTCATGATTATGTCTTCTAGGAAGATTCATCTGTTGTAAAACTACTGTAAATTTCTGCAAAACATTAGCAACATGTCACTTCCTACTACCATGTTTCTCATGATTTCTCTTGCTTCCCTTTTGTTCATTATTTGCTCCATTTCTATGTGGGCTACCCTCTCTTCTATCACCCATTATCTCTGGTTGTGTGTCCTTAATTTTATTTTCTTGTTGTGCTTCCCTTCTGTGAGTATAATACATGTGTGTACCACCCTCTGGTGGCTGCATGTGAAACTTTAACCCTCCAAGATGGCAGGATCAAAGCTCTGATACCACTATAAGAACCCTTGTTCTCCCACAATGAATTTATTTGCACTGCTGATGTATTTAGGTGATTTACTGTCTTGCTTGAGGTTGGTGATTTTTCAAAGTTTTTCTCATTTTGGATTTGTTGATGAAATGAGTGCCAACATATGAAGAAATGCAAGTACTTTTTGATCAATTGCAAATAAATGATCTACTATTGCAAAGTATACATCTACAACAATGGCATAATGACAAACATTTATTTTGCAACCTTATTACTCCTTTATTGATTGGATGGACTAATTGCAATTTGTTGATACAACTAAAGGCGGTTTCCAAGACTCTTGGCTTATTATAAGAATGAATAAATGATATTACAATATCATTTCCTAGTATGCAACTACAACTACCTTAAGGCAGCAACTAAAAGCAATGCAACAATGTATGGATTGATATGCAATAGCTAAATATAATGTTCTACCAAATTCCTTCACTAATCACTCTTTCTAAGGAGATGCAAACTATAATGCATCAAATATGCAATATAATGAAGACAACAATATGAAGAAAACCTAGGATGACTTGCTGCAAATGGGTTCGATACTCCTCCCACAAGCTTTGGATGGCTTGAGGGTGCAACGATTAGACTTCTTAGAGACCGGTGACCCTTGTCCAAATAAATTTTGAATTTTAATCTGCCTCCTTTAATTAAATCACACATGTTGTCCTATGCGCCTGGCTCAAGTTGAAAGCCATGATTTTACTACACCAAAAGAGATTCCTTTAAGGCTGCGATCTCCCTCTAGTTTGACCATGATTTTTTATGTTGTCAAATCGTCCTTCACAAATCTAAAGATTATCTTCAACGTAGCCCAAACTAATAAATGGCTTCAATGGAATCTAATCATCCTCTCGTCAATTGATTTACTTATTCTTCAACAAATAAGCACCAGCACACAATAGAATCCTCAAATATTCAATAGAATCTTCAAACCCTTTTTATGAAACTTCATCAATAAGCACCATCTGGGAAATGTCTTCAAAACCCTTTTTGAAACAACCTTTAAATAAGCTCAATATTTACTCATGAATGAAGCCAATCCAAGGGGCAATCATCTAGAAGATCTTTCACAACCTTAGGTATGTGAATCAATGAGAGTTTTCATTCCCAATGATAAAAATATGTAGAAATTGCAGAAACCCTAGGTTTCCTCTTCTTCATAGCAAAACACTTCAAAATCAAATATCAAATTCTTGAATGATTAGAAGAGCTTGGTTGATCCCTTTATATAATTTTCTCCAAGAAGAGGTCGACCCTCTAGAAGATTCCTTTCAATCATTTAATAATATTAAATGTGCATTTAATAACTTTATTAATAATTCCTCAAAGTGGGCACCCAAATTAATTATTCATTAATTGCACTTTAAGTCATTAAATGGCCCCTTTAGACATAAAGTTATAATATAACAAGTTATACTATACTTTTAATGATTAATTATTATTAAAGTCACCTTTAATAATAATTAAACAATATAACTTGCACATTACTCCTTAGTTCACCAGACCAACTAAAAATTGGGATCAACACTAAAATCATCACATGTCTAGGTGTCTTACTATAAATAGTAATACTGGACTCTCTTGACTTGCTGACTTATTATAAATAGTAAGTGTGTGAAACTAAGTCCTGAATCACCAAACAAAGGCCAATCCTGAACCAAACTGAGCCTTGGAGGAGAAAACACTCTGATATTTTCCCAAACATGACAACAGGCTAAAATGAGGGTTGGGAATAGGCTAAACCACCCAAAAATAACAACAAGCTAAAATGAGGACATTACATAGAATTCCATATCCTACACCTTTACCTCTTTGCTTTATGTCGCTTTAGTGTATGTTACATATGTGTGTGGTCTTATCAATTAACTTGCATCATTTGGTACATTAACCAACCCTAACCTAAAAATTATCAACTAGATATAATCTATCCATCACCTTCGAAAATCACTAGTCCATTTCATTAGGCCTTATCCTCCTTAGATTAGAACCTATATGTAGTCCTATCCATTATAACAGATTGAATCTACATATATTAATCCTTATTTGGTTTTAAATATCTTACTTCAAAGGCCAATTTCTTGAAATGCAAATGTTATTTTTTTATCCCATAAAATTGCATGCCAAAGGTCTCAAGTTGTGTTTATAGTTATTGTACTCATGTACGTCATCCTAGCTTTTATAGGATCAACAATTCATCATCATATTTTTTTATCTTGTGTGTGTACATCTTAGTCATAGTTATATTATCCTTGGCCCAATTACATTAATTGTATCAACAATATCTCTCTTTTGTGAAGTTTCAAATTTTTACATTGTTCATTGGACTTGAGTTTTATTTTAAGTAAGTGATCAATCTTTAATTTATCTATAATAGGCCTCTAAATGCTATTTTTAGCACTATTTTATTTTATATGTGGCAACATGAATAGAAAATAATACATAAGCCACATCTATAAAGGAAAACACCACATACATATACAAATTCTAAGGATAAAACCATGGGTGGGGCCTAGTTATAGCCATCTAAAATCTCACATATCTATCATAGTCTCATATTACTTATGTTAGAGTTTATTTCATTGCATACACTTAGTTTGAGTGATGACATTACTTGCAACAATATTGTAGGATGGCTATTAGGTTAACGAGATATTATTAAGTGCCAAAGTATGGGCTAATATCTTGACACTTGGTATTTGGTCTTCTTGTAGAGATTGTTTGGAAGTGTATGGTTAACTGTAATGCCATCATTATTATGGTATAATGGAAGTGGTTTCATTAGTAAAATTCATGGAAATTGATTGAAATTTAAAGTGACAACTAGTAGATAAGTGATTTAGGCAGCATTTGGAAGTGTGAGGTCCCTTGTCATAACAATTATGGAGTTCCCTTTTCCCATGTGAGTAGTAATCCCCTTCCATAGGTATAATTTGTTACATTGTGGAAATGATGGGAAACTAAATATCTATTCCCTTGGATGATAGTGTTGGAGAAATCAAGATCTACTTACGAACTCAAAACAATCCACAAATGAGAATATGCAAAATAAGAAAATTTCACAAGCATGTGATCTATTGAAATGTATAAATGAGCCTTGCTTATAAAGGCAAGGATGAAGAGGTGATAAGGTAGGATTAAAACTATAACTACCCCTCCAAGTATGAAACAAGTGTAGGAATCTATGGGCAAGTGTTGAGACACTTGGTGAGTTTACATGAGTTGAGACAAAAGTTAGATAACCTCTAAACTTGAGCTTAAGTGTAGTGTGCATAGGACTCTACAAAGTAGGCTAACTAGTTTGATAATACCTATATTCACACTAACACCCCCCTTAAGTGATACTTAGGAAGTAAGCTAAGAATTGAAAAGATGATTCCAAGTAACAAGGCCTAATAAGGTACGCATGCACAATAATGATCTCTCATAAATGGAGTAAAAGGAGAAAACCAAATGGGAACAAAAATCCTCAGAGAAAGAGAAGGATAAGGCCTCTTGAAAATATGTCTCATGAAGATAGGAACATGATTATAAAGAAATCCTAGAGCATGCCAAAGTTTTAAAACTGTTGAAGATGAATTGGTGTCTAATGGAATCAACGGAGCTCCTCAAGATAAGAGATACCAAATATTGCATGAGTGAACATATAGAACACTACTCAACCATGAATACTTAGATGGCTCAAAGGAAATCAAATGTTGTGAAGTTGAAGATGCAAAAAGTACTATGATTATGGAGTACGATCAACAAATGCATGAGTGACCTATAGTACACTACTAAAATGTGCATCATGGTGCTCTACATAAGTACTAGAATCTCACAAAATATGATCCATTGAAATAATCCCCCCATAGGAGAGACAAAGATATAATGTCTATGAGATTCCCAAAAGTAGAAGGTTCCTTCACTGATCCATTGAAATCAAGGAAGCATCAACACGACACAGTGATAATTCCACCCTTAATGATAATGAGGAAGTGGTATTGGTAGACCAATTGAAATTGGGCACAAAGTTGTGCACAAGAATTTAGACCCAACATCAAGTCCAAAGGGAAGTGCAAGAAAATAAAAAATGGTGTGCATCAAGGCACACATGCATGAGGCGAGAGTCGCAAGGATCCATTATTATGATGGTAAATCAAGGCACTACACAACCTCCTATTACACTTTATAATTTAGTGTAAGTACAAATTTCCCTCCCTAAGCAACACACGTTCGTTTATTGTGGTACTTTATATGAGTGCATTTACAAACTTATTTGTTGTTTTGAGTTCTTAAAATTTTATGTCATGAGGTGGAAAATGAAGACATCTATCAAGTATGCCTTTCAAACCTCAAGAAAATAACAAAAATAAAAAATAAAAAACCCCATTATTCAAAGCATGAACCCCCTTGAAATAATACAATGATATGGCACTTTATTTTAGTGCATTACAAATATAAAACCTTAAAAGAGACATACTCATAATTTAAAATTCTAGAATATAATCATGAAAAAATGACATCACCATTGTGTAGATATCAAAAAATCATCTAGGTTCAAAAAATGGGACCCAAAAAGGAGTCTATATGAGCCCAAACGAGCCCTCTAAAGTTCCAAAAAATGAGAACTATGCAGGTTGTCCTTTGAGAATCAAAATTTTAAAAAATTCCCCACATTAGTACTACAAAAACAATCATACCGATCGATAGAGGATGAAAAATATTCAAAATGAAAAAAAATCACTCAAAAAGACACTCATATGCCCAAGAATGAGGCTCCTGAAATTGAGCCAAAAATCAAAATAGGCCAATGGTGAAGGGGAAAACTTGGGGAAGAAATTGATGATGTTAGCTATAAAATTATTCTAAAAAATAATAGAATATTCTTTGATTCCTGTAGTAGTACCAACAACCCAAAAAAGTAATTTTTAATGATTAACAAATTACTAAAAAATAAAAGATATTAAAAAATTACTACACAAAAACTGAGGCAACACAAAGATCAAGAAACTAATGCAAGCTGGTATGATGGATAGTATGGTCATACGGATTTCCACCATCCACCCAAAAAACTCATTTTTTTTCTTCAAATAGCCAAGTGTTATATATCAAAAGTCGTCTCTCAACCCTCTAAAGCACAATCGTGACATTAGTTTTGTTTTAGAATGCACTAGATTTGAAACTTGATTCCCATGAATGCCACAAATTCAAGAGATGAAAGTGATTGGATTTGCAAGCTTGTTCTAATACCATGTTGGAGCAGCCAAAATATTCTTGCAAACTCAAAACAACCCACAAATGAGAATATGTACAATGAGAAATTTTCATATATATGTGATGTGTTGAAATATACAAATGAGTCTTGCTTATAAAGGTAAGGATGAAGAGGTGAGAAGGTAGGAGTCAAAATTTGACTACATGAGGTGAGACAAAAATATGGAAAAGCTCTAAGTGAGCTCAAGTGTAGTGTGAATAGGACTCTAATAAGTAGGCTAAAAGCTAACTAGTTTGATAATCTCTTTTCACACTAGCAAATAGTTTGTATTCATAGTAGTGTGGGAATTTATTCTCCAATTTTCGGTATTAGTTTATTTTCCTAGTGGATATGACATTTTCCTTTGGTGGGTGACTTATTTATGACACTTAAGAAGCTGATGCAAAGCAATCACCTTAGGTAGGTGATGGTAATGGTAGCTCGAATTTGAAAGCTAACTAATAGTCCATTTTTTCTCACCAACCTCCCAAACCTATTCTTATTTAATATTTTCTATTTCTTTCATTTGAGGTTTGGTTGCTTGTGCTTACTTTGGTCATCTAATTTTCTATTCTCCCCCCTTTCAAACATTTAACTTCTACCCTACCAAATTTGATATCCTAGGCGAAGTGTGTTATCAGGTCTTATCATTTTCTATTTCTTCTTGAAATAGTATTTTTGGTATAAACCCCTTGGATGTATCTTTTCTTATTTATTGAATTATAAATTATTTGATCTATTAAATTATGTTATGATTTTTTGAAATTCTATCATATTAAAAGTTGGCTTGTTTTACTTAATATGATTAAATTTAATTTTACATTATATATTAAGAAAAATATACATCAAACTCTCTTTGCATATTATATATTAAGATGAACCAACAAGAGTTCTTTGAATTTTTCTAGGCATTTTTAGAGGAAATATTCCTCTTGCTTCCATAAGATCACATGTATATTATTTTGCCTATGTGTATACATTTAAAATGAGAATGCAAGGAATATTCATAGAGTCGTGAATCTTTGAACTTGTAACATTACTATAAATGTAAACCCCTATCACTAACTATCAATTTGTGTTATCTAAATCAATAGGATTGAAAATATAATAGGGTGAATGAAAATGACACACAATTTTTTTATAATAATTGTGGAGTATATAAACTATAAAATAATATTTCTATTGTTTCCTTACAATGTTTAGGTAAGAAATTATAGTATCTACACATTTTAAATTTGACTCACCAATATTGTGCATAAATAAAAAAAATGGGCATGCATGCATATTTTTACACCTATTTGACTGGTTTTCTAACAAATCACTCATGCTCATATAGAAAAATCAAGTGAGGTGGTAGAGAATCTAGAGGACTGCCCTCTTAAAGTGGAAGAAGTGCCTAGTGGGTGGCAACAATATTGAATTACATTGTAACCACTCATAGATGATTGCACTCTTCATGAAGAAGCTACTCCTTATGGGTGGTAGTGTTATACAGACCACCTCAAAAAAATACCTTATTATTAATGTTATTCTTATTATTGTCTCGATTTCAAATTATATTTAGATTTTGATTTAGAAAAAAAGAGTTACAAGACTTCATAGCGCTCTTTGTACCTAAGTACTACAAACATCCTTTATTCACTAGGCTACTTACATACCTTGTATCCATAGGATCAAGGTAGAACAAAATCAACATACACAATATACAGTTCTATTTGGCTCTATGTTTTATATAACTATATGAGTGGGCATACAACCATTTATAGGGTCTAATTTCTTTAGAGAGTTCATTGTCAGCTACCACCTACTTAAGTAAAATGTGGATGGAAGCCTAAAAAAGTATACTACTTTGTAAACACACTCTAAGGAGGTGTTAACATTAAGTTTTAATTGTGAGAATATTTTCCTGTTTATCAAGAACACATGTTTGGTTTGAGGAAAATCTCCCATTTACTTAGACTATTAAGTTCTAGTTTTCCTTATTTATTTTTGATGATTTAAAGGGATGACGCCACATATGATATTATTATAGCTACATTAAGCCATATATATAGTAGTTCAAGTGTATTGACAAAACCTAAAATTGTGAATTAGAGTCATCATAGATAATAGACACTATGTAAGGCTTGGTTTGTTTGATTACTAATAGAATACTTACTATTTTCTAATCACCAAGAAACCAAATGGATGAGGTGAGAGCACATAATATATAAATATTCTAAAACCTATTCAAAATAATTTCATACTAATTCGATAATAAAGATAGAGAAACCTTAATAACGACCTTGAATATTCTTTCTCTAACATATAAACTAAAAAGTGTAATTGAAACCCAAATTAGTCTTCATCAATGTACAAGCATGAATAAGAATTGTTTTAAAGAAAATGACAGTCTAAAATATAGTATTAAGTGCAATATTGACAAGAAATTCTTAAATACATTCTACACGTTTATGATTAATAAAACAAAAAAGAATATGTACCATTTTTTTATGACTAAGACTCTTGAAGGGCAAGGTGAGAGCATATGATGGTAGATAATGCAACATATAACTTATAAATATTCTAAGATTTTGATAAATAAGAGAACTTGATCAAATTACTAAAGAATAAGAAATATTACAAATTATCTAATGGCAATGAATAAAAAGCAAATAATTTCCCAACACATACTTATCCCAACATAAAAGAAGAAGAATGCTAGGTTATTTCAAATCATAATTACCTATTAACCAAATTTAATATTCTACTAATGCACAAAATAACTAAAAGTCATAAGAATTTAATTGGGAATTAAGAATGACACTATTTTAAAAGATTATTTATTACAAAATTGATCATACATATTGAATGTATTGTAGTAAAATCATAAGAAAAATATGAAGAGATTTTAAATAATACAACTAATTTTTTTATATCATTGTACTATTTTCTCATAAAATATTTCAACTAAATTTAATTTTGATCATATAAGCATTTCTTAATTACACACAATCTAAATTAAGAGTTACACATACATAACATTAACTAAAATGATCCACTAACAACTAATTAAGAATATTAAGAATTAATACTAATACTAGCAATGTCAAAAAGATAAATAAATTCATTCATTTACACAACATTTCATAGAGCATAAGAAAGAGAAGAGACATTTTATTCATCTGTTACCTCATTTAAGCAACTTACAATATAACAAAAAGCATTCACTAATTTACTTTTTCTTCTTTGCAAATAATAGGTTTTACTTCTTATCTATGAAGAACTATCATAAAATATATAATTATGAAGCAGCAAGATCTTAAACCATAATAACGTTTAACAAAAACACAATGCACTTAATGAGCTTATTAAGGACTCAATATATGTTTATTTAATTAAACATCTATAAATATATTAACTTATTTATTCGGTTTCCTTCAAAAACTTGACATACAAATCTCAATACGTAAAATAATAATGCATCCACAATTTAACCCATAAATAAACATTTAAAAAATCAGTAAATTGATTTTCTACTAACACAAAACATCAAGAATCACTCATAATTACTAAAACATGAATATTGCTAAATTTCCTTATAGAAAGGAGGAATGAACACCTATACAAGTTACAAACACTTACCATTATTTCACTAAAAGAACTAGCACAACCAAGAGTATGAGACCCTATTATCATTTCAACACTAAGATGCCAATCATTGTAGAATTATTCTTCCATAGAGTATACAAAAAATAGATGGCAACCATACAAATGATTCTTTTAATCTATAATTCCTTTTTATTTCCCAAAAGATGATCTTGTTATTTCTAATAACCCCTACCAATCTTTTATTTATTTTCTTAGGAGCTCATTAAGTGGGAACTCCAAATGGGCATATGCCATTTTGACTTTATTAAATTGAGGAAATGGTGTAAGATGCCATTTTTATATTTGGGAAAATTATAAATGGATATAAGTTTATTTTAAATATTCTTTATTCTAATTTAATTTATAATTGAATGGATTAAAATTCATGTGGATCTTAATTAATTGAGTTTAAGTTATCAAGTATTCATTTTAAAACTTTAACTTCATATTAGTAGTAGCATAATGTATTTTTCAAGAAATTAAGAAAAAAATTCATATTAATTGTCGATGATACTTAGACGTATTTTTTAAGTATCTATAATACGCTAACTAGTAATCAAATAATAGACTCATACATTATTTGTTATTAATCATTATAGGCCATCTATCATTTCATTGTCAAATAATAGGTTCATACATTATTTGTTATTAATTATTATGGTCCATCTATCATTTCATTGCCTTCCATGATGAAAATATTTTTCTGCATTCACCTTGTCTCAATACAAATGGTAGTTAGTCCATTCAAAAAAATCATAATCTTGAGTCAAATAAAATATCAACTTGAATATGACATAAAGGGATAACAATATTATGCACATTAAATCTATCATAAAATCGAGATTTTACAAAGACAATTAAATATTAATCATTGAAAAATCATGCAAACATGTAATGAAATATTTAAAAATGTTGATCTTACACGTCTTAAATAACACTCATTTAATCTTTAAAATATTTATAAAGTGTCTAGAAAAATTTATCATCATGATGGCTTAATAACATTAAAAAATATAGAAAATATTGTTAAACTTTCACATGTTTTCACTAACATGTTTCAAATTAAAATAATACTGCTAGTAAGAACCTTATATGCTTAGCATTTATTATCTAGCACCATAATTGTTACTATAGTTTTGAAATCATAGTCTAAAATATTAACCAAATATCCAAACTAATTAAGAAAAGTATTATCATAGAAATAGTAAAAAAAATAAAATAAGTATGGGCATAACTATTGTATTTCAATAGTATTTTCCCATGTGGCATTTTATTCCAAATACTAATCCCACTAGACTTTAGATTCATCTACCACTTTGTTGCATAATTTTAACGAGTTCCTCTCCAAGATTTTGTAAGGTTCTATCATTATTATTCTTGGCTTTCTCACCTACAAAGTGTCATAATTAAGTACATGTTTAGAATCAAATAAATACCTTTTAAGTAAAGACATATAAAATACATCATACATTCCACTCAATTCTAGAGTTAAGGGTCCTATAAAGCAAGGAGCTAGCTTGGATTTCTTCCCAAAAGATATGAAAATTTTATGCGGTTGAACCCTAAGAAAGACTTTCTCTCATACCTGAAAAATTATAGGTGTTATGTTCTTATTTTCATAACCTTTTTGTCTATTGGATTCTTCCTTTAACATTTGTCTGATGACTTGCACTTGTTCATCCATATCCTTTGACATTTTAAGGCCAATTATGATTTTGTCTTTCAATATATCCCAACTCAAGGGAGTTCAACAATTCCTACCATAGAATACCTCAAAAGGTGTAATTCCTAGTATTGATTGAAAAGCAATTCCTACCGTAGAATACCTCAAAAGGTGTCATTCCTAGTGTTGATTGAAAATATTTTTTATAGGAAAACTCAACTAATAGAAAATATTATTTCCATTTTTTCTATGGGTCTATGCAATGCATATAGAAAATATTTTCCACTATCTAATTTGTTCTCACTATTTTTCCATCTCTCTCCAAATGGTATGTTATGGTAAATTTTAATTAAGTCCCCAATACTGGCTATAAAGTGGTCAAAAATATAGAATTATACCTTTTTGTATATCCAACATAATTTTATCTAGAATCCCACACAATCTAAAACTTTATTTTAAAATATCTTAGCTAAGGTTGGTGCATCATTGTTTAAACTACCTATTATGAAATGTGCAACCTTAGTTATTTTATCCATCGCTACCAAAATATTATTATGTTTATAACGACTACTGTGTAATCCTTGTATAAAATCCATACCTACCACTTATGATGTGGTATATCATAAGGATATATAAATCTTGTAGGATGAACATGTTTTACTTTAATCCTTTGGCATTCAAGACATCTAGCAACCAATTTCACAATTTATTTTTTCATTCTAAGCCAAAACTATATTTTTTCTAGTATTTGATTACATATTACTTACTTGTGTATGTCCTAAGGAGTATTATGAGATTCTTTCTTCTAATTTTTACAAATTTAGGTACCTAAATTATTTCTCGATATCTCTAATCCTTCATGATCAAAGGAGCATCCAATATACTTTTTATCTATTGGAAATACCTCAAGAGCTAGTCCAACTTGGTTATACCATGAATCATTCACTTGTTTAGTTAGGATTTATCATCTAAGGTTAGTTTGAAGTTACATTATTGCCATTATGTGCCTCCTTCTACTCAATGCATCTACCAATATATTTCCCTTACTATTAATATATTCAATTTCAAAATCACATTCATTTAAAAACTCTAGCCACCTTCTTTGTCTTGCATTTAGGCAAGGTCAAGTAAGGATATATTTTAACCCTTAATGATCCATTTTTTTTTTTATCTGTAAAACACAATCGAAGTTGCATGTATTATATTAATATTCAAAATCAGTATATCAAGATAGGACCCCAAATTTGGGTCAGATAGGAGATAGTTACAATATGCCCCAGTTCACCAAAAAAGCCTGCTAACAACCCCAAAAAGCCACCCAAAAAACCAAAAAGAAACAACTTTTTGAGCCCTAGATGTTGCACCAAACAACCTTCAATCCACTTCATCATAGAAATTACCCACCTCCATGACTACGAGGAGATCCTTGCACCAATTGATTCCCTTGACCTTGTCCAAACCTATCCTTTGACACAAAAAGTTGTAGCCAATCATGGCCCAATGCTTATGCTTAGCTAGTTTACCACCCATATTTAGAAGGAAGGGGTGGTGCTCCACGTCCATTCCGTGGCAAAAAATTCTATCAATATTGTCAAATCAAGGTATCCTAATGCCCAACTTTGCAATAGTGACCACGTCTAGATCATTGACTAAGATGTCTGCCTTAAATATCGACTTGAGTAACAAGAAATAAACCTTCAGGATTTGCAGGTCCAAGAGAGAGGTAAGGAACCTGTAAGAGATGTCAGAATTAACCCTTATTTTGTTGGTGGCGAAGCAAAAATTCTTCCCAAGCACCATCCTTACCACCTTAAGGAAGAGAATGTCTTTGTTGAGGCATGTCTTCTTTAGCCTTTGATCGAAAATAAACCCCAAAAATGTTGACTCCTTCTTAGAGCACCTCAATCACATTGGAGTATCCATTTTATTTGAATAAAATTGCCACCCACTACTTTGAATTTAAGGGGAGAGACAATATATCGCATGATTTTCCAACTTAGGATCATCGTCATCTTGAACACCATTTACCACGAGTGTCCTGATCCATACTTGACACCTTGAAGATGGCAATAAATCCCAACGGATAACAGTACTACTCAATCTTGATGTTTGCAACTGCAATCTCCCAGTCGTATATTGTAGCCTCTTCCAAGTCCAATCCATTGCACCACCCCTAACAAAATAACACATCCCAACAACAACGAATCCTAATTTGATCAAACTAGTAGCCAATTTGAAATGGATATTAATGTTGAATGAATGCATTTGAATTCCTTGAAACCTAACCCACGTGCGAGAGATTTTGCACAACCCCAATTTAGTAAGGAAATGCCCATGTGACAAATCTAGCCATAAAGGAATCGACATTAGACCCAATGACACATGGGAACCAATCTTAAGAACCATCTGCTCCTTTGTTTGCCAACGAATCCACCCCGACATTCCCTTATTTGTAGATATGATTCACTATGTATAGTTCAAAGGCATCCAACATATTCAACGACATATCAAGAATCACTCGCAGCTTCCAATTTGGCATCTCCCTCCTCCTAATGGCATTAACCACTAGCGTAGAGTTTCCTTCAACTACCCCTTTCTTCACACCCAAATCTTTGCACAATGTAATCTAATGGATGAGAGCAAAGAATTCTACTTCATTATTTGTGCCACACAGAAGCTTTTTTGCAATAGACATCATGACCTTCCCATGCCAATCTCTGACAGTGCATCCTACACCAGACGTTCTAGGGTTTCCTATGGAAGCACCATCAAAATTCAGCTTGAACCAACCCTTCGATGGAGGGGACCAAGTTGCCCTCACTCGTTCTTCCTTAGACTCATTACCACCCTTCCCAACCCATGTTGGGATGAGAAGTGTGGGCAAAGCTTCCCGTAATCTAGCATCCCATTTAGTGAAAAGCTCATCTTTTCACATTCTGTGGGACTCAATTTTATTGATGAGGGAAGAGGATCCCATTCCCCTTGCCTGAAAAAGCCTTCTATTCCTTTCCTTCCATAGCTCCCACACCATGATTGACGAACTGATAATCCATAAGTCACTGAAGATCAATTTTCTTTTCAGGATGGGCCAAGTGGTGAACAAACAGTTGAGATCATTTGGTAGAGCATTACTCCACCCCAACAACACCCAAATCCATTTCCAACAACCCTGCACATATGGGAAACCCAAAAAATATGATCACTCGTCTCTTCTTCTTTTTCACAGAGTACACATCTTGATGGATCTTGAAAGCCCAATTGACGAAATCTATCAGTAGTCAATATCTTTATTTGAACCGTAGCCCAGGCAAAGGTCCCAACTTTGGGAAGGCACATGTTGTTCCAACATAGATGCAAGGGAAGATATGTACGACCATTGTACCACTGTTTATATATCATGTTGTAGACTTCCTTTATGTTATAATTGCCTGAATTTGCACCAGCCCAAAACAGTGAATCAGTACCACCAAGGAGCAACAATGTGCATTTTTCAATAGTTTCCATCAGTAATTACACTTCTCTTTGGGGGAGATTGAGGCATCCAAAATCCCTCCACTTGCAACCTAAAGGCTTAACACCTTCATCCTTAACAATGTAATCTTTGACATGTGTACCCCAAAGGCATCTAAGCAAGGCCTTAACCTCATTCACCTCAATCAGAATATCTAAGCTTGGATAGCTTTCCCATGAGTCTTCCCAAAACAATGATTTGATCCCATCACAGACATCTCAAGATAAATAATCAGAGATTGTTTTTTTGCATTTTACATTAAGTTCCAAATTCGTGACCCAAAGGGAGGGTTTGTTGTGTTCAAGATGTCATTGTCATTCTCTCCATCCAAATACTTATGGTGTAGGATCTTGGTCCACTTGCTTTGGGGTTCTTTATACATTCGCCACACCATTTTTTCCTTGAGTGATTTGTTTGAAGGCTCATCCTTTTGAAACCAAGACCCCCATCCTCCTTGGATCTACAAAGATTGTCCAAGGCTATTAGCGCTATCTTATGCTTCTCCTCATTACCTTGCCAAAAGAAATCCTAGTTTTCTTTGTTATATCAAATTCTACATCCGAAGCAAATTCCAAGACTAAAATAAAGTATATGGGAAGAGCAGAAAGAACTGACTTGGCCAAAGTGATTCACCCTGCCTAGGACAACCACTTACCCTTCCAAGAGTTGAGTCTCACATTTAGCTTGATTTTTAATGGATCCAAAATCCCTATGGATTTCAATTCTTTATCAAGAGGGATGCCCAAATAGGTACAAGGAAGCTCCCCTTTCTTGAAATTGAGCACTCTTAGTATCTCTTGTTCCTTACAGGCACTAGTATTGAAAAAGAAGATTTATAATTTATCTTTATTTACCAATTGTTCAGAGGCCAAGGAATACTTGCCCAAGATTGGATTTAGAGAGGTGGCCTCCTTCCTCTTTGCAGACTCCATTAACATGGTATCATCAACAAATTGCTAATGATAAATAGGTTACATAGCACTGGTAACTTTAATCCCTTCCACCTAACCAGCATTGATATCTACTGTGATTGAATGGCCCAAGGCTTCAGGCATGAGAATGTACAAGAAAGGGGAGATTGGGTCCCCTTGGAAAATCCCCCTAGACACCTCAAAAAGCCCTCAAGTGAGTTGTTCACCAAGATTCAAAATCATGGAGTTGAAATGCATATGAAGATCCAATCTAACCACCTCTTATTAAAACCTAGGGCCTCCATGACTTTGAGCAAAAACTCCAGCCAACCATATCATAGGCCTTCTTGATATCTAATTTGATGAGCATACTAGCTTGTTTGGATTGCTATATAGAATGTATAACTTCTTGAGCCACAATTATCCCATCCAAGATTGATCTTCCAAGCATAAAGCTAGACTGTTCTTTGGATATCAACCCTGGCAGAATAAGTTTGGGTCAATTTTCTATGGCCTTTGTCATTACCTTGTAAATCGTGTTGTAGAGGGAAATGGGCCTATACTCATCCAAAAATTTGGTTTCTTCCTTCTTCGGTATCAATGCAATCAAAGCATTATTCACTTCTCGCAATAAGTACCCTGAGTTCCATGATACTTCAATGGCGTATGCCAATTCCACTCCAATTAGTTCCCAAAATATCTTATAGAAACTCATCGGGAGCCCATCTGGGTTAGGTGCCTTGTCTAGGTGTAATTGGAACAATGCCATTTTTATTTTGTCTCTTGTGAAATTCTTGTTCAACATCTTGTTTTGGGCCTTTGAAACAAGCTTGGGGATGTGCCTGATCAAATCCTTATGATGCTTAAGGCTCGACCCACTCTCATTGTTCAACAGCTTTTGATAAAACTGAACAGCTTCCTCAGCCACTTCCTTTGGATCCCCTACCAAAGTCTCGTCTGCAGCCTAATTTTCAAAATTATGTTCACACATCACCTCTACTTTGTGCTATTGTGGAAGAATTTTGTGCTTTTGTCTCCTTCTCTTAACCAAGTTTCCCTAAGTTTCTGCCTCTAGAATACTTCTTTAGCTAATACATCTTCATATTTTCCCATAAGCTCTTTCTCCCTAAGATAGCTCTGCATATTCATCCCATCCCAAATTATTGTTTCTTCCAACTCTTGGAGCCCTTCTTCTATTTCTTCCTTCGATTCAAAAATGTTTTTAAAGTGTGACTAGTTCCACTCCTTTATTTTCTGTTTTAGCCATTTCAACTTTGTTTTTAGACATAACATCTTAGACCCATTCACTTGAAACCCCTTCCACCAGGTTTCCACCAACCCACTGAAGTTGGGATCCTTGAACCATATATTTTCAAACTTAAATGGGGACCGAAGCGGGCTTCTATCCCCAAGAATTTCCAATTAGATTGGATGATGATTTGAACCCGCACAAGGAATAATACTTGCTTCCTAAAGAAAGGGGAAGGCATCAAAACAACCTCTAAATAAATATTTTTCCAACTTCTCAACAATTTGTGTGTATCCCATTCTCCTATTTGTCCATGTATAAGTTCCATTCTTAAAATCAATGTTTAGTAATTGATTCCTAGCAGTCCAGTCTCTGAAATCCTTCTGAGATTGGTTCTCTTTTTTAATGTCACCTAACTTGTCCTTTCCCTCCAAAATTATGTTGAAATCACCATAAATAATGAAGTTTTCCCCTTGATACTAATTCAGAAAGGTCTCAATATCCTACCACAAGTTTCATTTTTGAATGCAAGAGTTAGAACCATTTACATTTACTGGTCCAAATTTTAGTTTTGAGTGTATACTTTGAATGCGACATCCTTGCCAATGTGACCTAGCTCCAAGCTCCTCAACTTGAGTTGTTTTTTCCCTCCAAAAAGTAAATAAACCCCCTGAAGCCCCATCAGCATGATCCCCTATAACATTCCAACCTCTCAATTTCTGCCTCATTATGTCAAAATCCGTGATGGTCATATTTGTCTCTTGAATTAGAACAACATCTGCTTTTACCAAATCTAGCTAGCACTTGACCACATGCTGCTTGTTAGGGGCATTTAAGCCCCTAACATTCCACGAAAGGAGCCTCATGGCAACTTGGGAAGGGGGAAACCCTTCCTTGATCTCAGAAGCATGGGTGGCTTAGCCTGTCTAGCCGCATTGCCATCTAAAGCTCTTAATTCCTGGAGTGACTTCCTTCCTCAAGGTTTCTTTTCCCATAATCAAGTTTCACCTTATTTGTTGTTTTTTGCTGAATCCCCAATATTTTTGGTGATTTAGGGTTCTCAGCATCATCTTCAAGATCCTTCATATCCTCTATTAACATCTGATGTTCTTCCTTCAAAATCTCACCAAATATTGATTCCAACACACCCACCTCTATCCCACTCCTAGTGCAACCCAGGTGAGACTCATTTTCTTCTTGCCATATCCCCTCAAACTCCATAACAATCCATATCAGACTATCATTTACGTCTTCCCTTGTGCATATTACCACATTGTCTTCCTTTAAAGCCTTTGCATTGGTCTTTTAAGATGGTTGCCACACCAACAAAGCTTTCACATTGACTGAATGTTCCCTACTTTCCACCTGGTCCTTTCCAACCTCATCCAATTGCATAGAAATTTTCCTTTTTTTGGAAGACTCTGGGGGCAAGGGATCATATCTAACCTCCTTCCCTTTTCTATTCCTTTCCAGCTTCTCCTTAGAGTCTTCCCCAGTTAACTTTGCTTTATTGGGGGATCTAAGCTCCATGTTGGAAGTTGACTCAGACCTTCCTAATCCATTCTTAGAGCCTCCAACGACTATCACTCTTCCTAGGAGGAATCTTAATGATCCATTTTTAATTCAAAGGGTTTTTCCAAAATAAAATACCTCCATTTATGTAAGGTATGAACAATGGGTGCTAACTCAAGGTCATGATGAGCATAATTTACTTCATATTTTTTATTTTTCAAGACTCATAATCAACTACACTCTCACCTTGCATGAGTACATCCTTGAGTTCTTCATTTAAAGCATTTGATACTAAAGTGGTTGTTTGGATCAAGAACCTTCAATATTGGAGTTGTCAATTTCTCCTTTAAATTTTGAAAAGATTTATCACATTACTCATTTTCATAAAAAAAATTCCTTTACAAGAATATGATAGGGTTTTCCATCCTTAAAAAAAGTTTTACAAACCTTACAGAATATCCAACTAGTCCCATAAAACTTCTCAATTCAATCAAACTTTTAGGTATTGGCCATTGAATTATTTCCTTATTTTTATTAGGATCTACTACAATACCTTCAAAAGATATGATATATCGTAAGTATTGGATCTATTTTTTAAAATTACATGTTTAGACAACCTTCCATATAACTTGTGTTTTTGAAGCCTTTGTATAACCAATTGCAAATGTGCTAGGTGTTCCTCTTCATCTTTTGAGTAGATTAAAATTTCATCCAAGAATACTATCACAAATTTGTCCAAGAAATTATGGAATACACTATTCATTAAGTGCATAAAATAAAATAGAACACTTGTCAACCCAAAAGGGGCCATAGTGAACTCATAATGGCCATATATCTAGCCTCAAATGTTTTCTTTTGAATGTCTTCTTCCTTGATCCTTAAATTTATGATATATCATTAATGTGTTGCAAAGGGTATCTATTCTTGATGGTTACTTTATATAACATCTTATAATCACTGCATAGTCTTAAGGTTCCATCCTTCTTGAGAAATATTACTTGTGCTCACTAAGGTGATATACTTGGCCTTATCAAACATTTCTCTAATAATACTTATAATTGTATTTTTTAATTTTGAATTTATATGGTGTTCATTTTATATGGAGCCTCGGAGATTGGTTCAATTCCAAGGATAACTTCTATCAAGAAATAAAATTCTATTTTTGGAGTAAATTAGGTAAATACTTAAGAAATACATCTTTACAATTTTAAATAAAAAGAAAATTCTCAAAGGTTTGGAACCCTTTTTCTTAATTTTAATTTAAAGTTACCATGAATATTTGGTTCCTCTTATTTCTTCTTGATTTCTTCAATTACATTGTATAAATTATCCTTACATTTATTGATTTATAAATGCCTTGTAGCTTGACCCTATATATTTTTCATCTATACATTTCACAACCTTACTATAATAATCTATATTAGTTTTTTGATTAACCAACCAACTCATCCTAATTATGACATCAAAAGTTCCAAGGTGCAACATATAAATCCACCTCAGTCTCAAATTTTGGAAAATTTATTATAGCACCCCTTAGGTAGGTACTTAATTCCCTTATTTCCTTATCTCCATACTAAACTATCCATGATGATTCCATATTTCTTTCTTGTAAGGATATTTTACTTACTAAATTAGGTAAACAAAATGTTCTATTGATCTAGTGTCCACTAGTATAGAAATTGGTTTACCAAAAAGCATACATGTTGCTTTTTAGAGGAACATTCTGGTATTGGGTTTGTCAAATTACTATAAAATATTACTATAAAATATATCTAATGTGGTTGGGGTTGTTTCATTTCATAGGATTGGGATTATCGATATTTTTTAGGATGGTCTCTAGTATAATGGTTTCCTCCACACATGAAATACCTCCTAAGTGGTCCCTTAGAATTTCTAAGTGGAGCATTCTATCCATTCCTTATTTTGTTATCTCTTCCATTATAATTATTCCCTTGGTATTGGTTATTAGATGACTTCTACCTTGGATGATCTCTTCTCTTATTCTATCATGCATCTTCAATGCTACTACACTCATGTTTCCTCTTAAAGGAAATTTTCTTGTTTTAATTTTTTTACTCAGTATAGCCAAAGCTTAGAGATTTTTCTCCTATTTGAGGGAATTTTCCAAAAAAATATTAATGCTTTGTGTACCATACATATCCAATTTTTCCCCAATATTATTGTTAAACCCTAAGAGAAATTTCCTTGCCTAAGATCTCTCATCTTTTTGATATATGGGTGAATAATTCAATAATTTGGAAAAATGGTCTCAATATTGTTGCATAGTCTAGGAATATTGTCTTAATAAATTCAATAATTTTCTCATCATTTTTTTTTGAGCCACATTTAATGGAAGTGGTCGAAAATTAGTTCCAAGTGAGATTTCCCTTGGTATATGTAGTTATTTTTTGTTAACCACCATCTTGGTGATTCTCCTATTAACTGATACACACCTCATACAACCTTTATATTATTAGAATATTCCTCAATTCAAGTTACTTATCCATTTATATGGTATCAGGACATAATAACCCGGCCAAAATAACCCTGGACAGAATAACCTGACCAAAATAACCCAAGGACAAAATAACCCAGGGTCATAATAACCCATGGTCAAAATAACCCATGGTCAAAATAACCCATGGAAAAAATAACCCAAGGTCATTTTAGATCAAGCTAGTAAACTAGAAATGACATAAAATAAATAATAAATATGATTGTGAGGCACCATAGAGGCTATTTAGGTCATTTTAAAACCATATATCCATTATATACCCCTTAAATAGCCTTAAAACACCTTTAATATGCTTAAATAACCTATAAAATGATAAATAATTATAAAAATAAAGGCAATTTCGTGGGAATAAGTTGATTATTTTGAAGACACATGGATTGGCAGACTAACTAGAAGAGGCAACAGATGATCACCCAAGTTTCCAATCACAATATGGAATTGCTATTCAGATATTCAAGATGATCTTACCATAACCAATAATACTATTGAGGGATGGCACAAAGGATTTAGTGAATTGCTTCAAGCATTGCACAACTTAGTCTAGAAATTCATCAAGGCAGTGAAAAAAGAACAGTCTCCAAGAGAATAGAATAGAGAAATATATGGTTGGATACATTGGGCAACCAAGCATGAAAAAATACCGTGAACTCAAAGAAAGACTAAAAAGATTGATGGATGGTTATGACAACAATAACATTTTAGATTATATAAGAGGCATCGCTCATAATTTGACACTTTAATTGAAAATTTGAATAATAAAGTTTTTTTAGCAACATACATGTAATTTATAAATTTTTTTTTCCTTTTTCTATATTCTTATGGGGATATTTTGTCCATGGGTTATTCTGACCACGGGTTATTTTGGCTTGAGTTATTATGACCCCGGGTTATTTTGTCCCTGGGTTATTATGACTGGGTTATTCTGTCCAAGGTTATTTTGGCCGAGTTATTATGTCCCGTAACCGTAGCGCAGGGTACTGCTATACCGTGAGGGTCTCTCAAATGGCTAGCGGTAGTGTGATATATACCGCCAGACTATGGGTGTCTTCTAGTTGAGACATAGTAGTGCAGGTACCGCCATACCTCAAGGGTCCATTGGTTGTCTAGTGGTGGTGCGGTGGATACTGCTATACCGCGGGTGTCTTTACATTGGGTTGCAGTGGCGCAGTTACCGCCATACCACAGGAGCTCGCTGGATGGTTAGCGATGGTGCGGTTACTACCATACCGTAGGAGTTCACTGGATGTGCATCGGTAGTGTGGTGTATACTGCCATACCACGAGATTCTCACCTGTCTAGCGGTAGTGCGGGATACCACCATACCTTAGGGGCCGTCTAGATGGCTAGGGGTGGCGTGGTAGAAAGATCACAAGGAATGAAAGACAGTTTGGTGAGATCGTTAAAGCGATGGACGAGTGATGTGTTGACACTTGGCACGATTTCATTTGTTGATTTTACATCGCTATTGTAAATCAACAATTATTGGTTGAAAGCTTTATTTTCTATTAGCGATTAAATGCATATTTTGACTCGGAGGTTGACAAAGTGCAAATTTAGTAATATTCTCTGTAACCTTGAGTTTGATTTCTATATGTAATCAATTTACTGTAATACAAAGTGATTTTACTTGGTGTGGTGGGTTTTTCTCCCGTAAGGGTTTTCCCACGTATATCTGGTGTTATCTCTGCGTGTGTGATCTATTTTGTCTCTCCTTTTTTTTTTGTGAATGTGCATCTCAAATACATGTAAGTTGTTAAATGAGGTTTTTTTTGCACTTCTCTTTTGAGGATTTTGCATTAGGGAAGCATTTTTTGCACTATTGCTTTCCTTACACTTAACAACTCGTTGTATGAGGGCCATGATTAATAGACCAAATACAATTGCTAACTTTTCATTATAGTGGTGGATTTATGATTACATTGTCTTCTCTCCCACAACATTAAACAAAAGTATTGAATCTAGAATACCCTACTACCTTCAGTTGCCAAGCCAGTTTCTCCAACTTTGCATACATCTCCCGTGTGGTGGATGCGATCTGTCTCCTTCACAAAAATCATTCGATTTTATTTTCTTCTAGTTTCTCATTAGTAGAGTTGATAATTGAAGTTTCCCCAATAAAATTTACTCAATAGTACTCCATCACACTTTCTTACTTATAGTAGGGGCACCAATTCCACAACCAAAAGGTAGATCACATAAGGTTTTTTCTTTTTAGATTTTTCCTAGGTTCAACTTTCACTTTTTTTTCCTTATTTAGTTAAACTTGACTCATGACTACTACCAAAGTCTCGATGTCAAATAACCATATTATGTCAAAGTTTTTCCTCTTATTTTAGTGTCTTTAGTAATTCCTTAGTCTTTCTTCCTCTTTGTTTTGATGCTTTAAACTTACCCATTTGTAAGACATAAAATTAGAAGTTAGTTTAAAAAAGTAGCCTAATTCACATTTTTCTTTATTAAAATTTATTTTATAATGTGTACAAGTTGTAGTAGGCTCGAGCACTCTAAGTCCACATGAAATGATCGACTTGGTCTATTTATAAAATTAATCAAAATTGAATCATAATTAGGGTAAAGTAAGGTATTTTTAAAAGTTATTATTGTACATTCTCTTTTTATTTAATTAAATACTTAGGAAATAGCTAATTCAAGCTATCTTGTCAAATATGATAAATTCAAACTCATTAGCTAACCTAGGATTTTCTATCCATTGGGATTACTTCTTCATACAAGACACATAAATTGTTAGTGTAGTCAATTTGAACCATTTCACTATCCAATATGGGATGGTAACATAGTAAGGCATGCATGCTTATAAAGATAAGAAATATTAATTATGCTCTAGCTAGAGACTTAGACTCATCAAGACAAATGTGTCTTGATTCGTTCATTGATAGACCACAATATGCCCATAGTATTGTGGTATAATGTTATAGATATTGTTATTGTATCTATGGTAGGCCTTATATACAATTGTTCAAGTGCAACAATATGACCCATAAACATGAACTAGAGCCACTATAAATTAAACATTACATAAGTGATGGTTTATTTGATTACTAATAGAATACCTACTATATTTTGATCATGAAGATCCCAGATGGGCAAAGTGAAGTCATATAATAGATAAATATTCTAAAATCTATTTAGAATACTCCCATACTAGTTCTATAAGAAACATAGATAAACCTTAATAATGACGATGAACATTCTTACTGTAAAATATAAATTAAAATTTTTAACCAAAACCCAAATTAGTCTTCATCAATATATAAAACTAAATAAAAAATATTTTAAATAAAATGAAAAATTCTAAAAGATAATCTTAAGTACAAGATCAATAAGGAATTCTTAAATATATTTTACATGTAAAATTTAGATTAACAAAACTAAAAGAATATCTATATTTTTTATCACCAAGATCTCTATAAGGTGAGGTGAGACCATATGGTGACAAGTAATCCAACATATAACTTGCAAAAATTATAAAAATTTAATAAATAAAAGAAATTGATTGGATTACTAAAGAATAATAAATATTGCAAAAATGAATAAAAACAAATAATTGACCAACATATACTTATCCCGACATAAAATAAAAAGAAAGCTACGAAATTTTATTGAATCATAATTACCTCTGAGATAAATTTAATATTTAACTAATTTTCAAAATGACTAAAATTTAAAAGAACTTAAGTAAGAATTAAAAATGTCACAATTCTAAAAGAGTATTAACTACAAAAATGGCCATTCATATTGAATGTATTCTAGTATAATCATAAAAAAACTATTAAGAGATTGTAAATAAAGTGACTACATTTTTCATTATATCATTGAAATATTTTCTAAAAACTCTTCCAACTAAATTCAATTATAAGAAAATAAAGATATCATAATAATAAATTTAAAATCTTGACAAATAAGAATAAAATGTAATTCATATACACATTTCTTAATTACATGCAATATAAATTAAGAGCTACAAAAGCAAGATGAGACATACATAACATTCTTAACATTAACAAAATAATCCACTAACATCTAATTAGGAATATTAGGAATTAATAATAACTTATACTAACATATCAAAACATGATAAATAAATTCATTCATTTACCTAATTATCATCGAGCATAAGAAAAGAGAAGAGACATTTTATTTATCTTTTATCTCATCTAAGCAATTGACAATATACCAAAAGAAATTACTAATCTAATTTTTTCCTTTTAAGTATGAAATATGGTTTACTTCTTATCTATGAAGTACTATCATAAAACTTATAACTATGAAACAACAAGATTTTAAATCATAATAAATTTTAACAAAAAAAATAATAAGCCTAGTGAACTTATTAAGGGCATAGTATATGAACTTATTTACATACACATATATAAATATCTTAACTTATCCTTTCAATTTCCCTTAAGAACTTAACATAAAAAAACACAATATGTGGAATTATAGTGCACCCACAACTTAACCCAAAAAAAATCATTTAAAAAATCACAAGACTAGTTCTCTACTAACACAAAACATCAAGCATCACTCATAATTAGTAAAAAATAGATAGTGGAGGATCATCACAGTTTCCCTCATCCAAAGTCAAGGAAGTGGAAAACAACAAATTTAATTCACCATGTACTTCTTAATAAATTTTAGCAATCTCATCATCATCATCATCCAAGTTAATCACAATAGGAGGTCTAATGATAATATCCATGGAAGGTACTTGTTCTTGTTGTGATGGAGATATAATATTTTCTTGTCACGACGAAGGTGGAGAATCATCATGCATTTCTTGACTTTTTGTTTGATCTTGAGGTGTTGATTCATATTTTTCTTGTAACTAATGAGCAATAGCATGACGTCTACACCTACGCTCTCTAGAACTTTAGTTTCTTTTTGTACGGTTTTCAATTTGTGATTGTGTAGGAGTGGGTTTATCAACCATAGGTTTATTTTCTTCCCGTAAGGGAGGAAAAAAAAGAACCATGGGAGGTTGTTCAACCATTTTCTCTTGAACTTTATAAAATTGTTTGATTTTAGGAGGAACAACATGACTTATTTGGTTATCTCTTGGTCTCTTATAAGAAATGGGTGAAGGATTTTCTATGGTTTGGTCTTGGTTACTTGGAAGGGTTTTTGGTTCAATCATGACCTCATCAAGATAGGAGGCTCAATCATGGGTTGAGGCATATTGCTAAGGGATAACTTTGCTATGCACTTTTTCTTAAATTTTTTATAAGATTTGAAAAAGAAGTCCTCACAGGGCTTAATAGGTTCCATAGGTTTGGGCAAAAAGAAATCCAATGATAAATTCCCACTGGAAGACACAAGATTAAAACCACTATGATGCATAGTAAAGATTTTATTTTTAAAGGGAAAATTCAAGCATTTGTGAATGACTGATGGGATGACATTCATGGAGCAAAGCCATGGGTAGCCTAACTTCACACAAAATTGATCCGACGTCAGAATGATGGTAGAATGAGACAATTGTTTCAATCCAAATTTTAGAGGAAGATTTATCGATTCTATCGTAGGGCACACAAAACCATTATGTATTTTGATCCATGCTCTCAGTTGTTCATAAGTATCTTGATAAATTTCATGCACATACAAGAATTCTTCGGTGATCACATTCTCTAAACCAACAGGATCAATTAGTATCACATTAGTAGGCTTGTCATTGATTCTTCTGGAAATGTAAAGAGGACCATCAGGTGCATGTTTAATTATATCATTTGATGAGAAAGAAATGTCAAGGGACATATTGGTTTGGCCATTACGAGGTTTAACTTCAATAATTCCAACCATAGTATCCATAGGATTTTTCTCATTATCATTCATGTTGTCATCATTTGTGTCAACATTCATCACATCATTCTTGGTTTCACTAAATTTGACAAGGAGATGTTATGATTTGGCATAGGATTGGTAAATATTTGCAAATTTTGGTTGGGAGGGCAATGGACTTATTACCTTGATCATTGACACCACCAATTTGTATGTGATTAGAATTACTGAGGTCTTGCACAACATGTTTAAGATGCTTACAATGCTATATATCATGTCCATTTTGATGGTGAAAATGACAAAAGGAATTTTGGTTATAGTTTGGAGGTAAAGGCTTACTAGGATCATGAGCTCTAATAGGAGGTAAGGAAATTAAGTTCTTGTTTAAGAGCTGCAACATGATGGAATGAAGGGTATCAGGTAACAGGGTAAAGTGTAAGTTTTTCCCTAAATGTATATGGATTTTTCATCTTTATGACAGCCACTTGGGAATCAACATGTTGAGTTGGTTGAGGGGAATTGAGTTGTATAAATCCCTTATTTGGTTTTTTTTAATGATTGGAAGTTGGTTTGAGACATGGATTCAGATTTTTCAGGATGATTAGAGGGAGTTTTCACTTCACGACTACTAACCGAATTTTGGTAATCACGAAGGGATGTACACAAGTATGCGAAGGAGTGAAATTTCATCATCCCAATATTATCTTGAATCTTATGTTGTAAATTCTCAATGAAAATTTGTTGGAGATCAAGATCAAGAATCTTAATGAATTGATTTGTGAGTAAAGTAATCGATAGTGGGAGATAAAGTCAATGACCTTTTCATCATCCTTTTGCTTACATTTCATTAAATTTTCTAAGGTCATCTTAGGACCCATGTGCACTTAGAAATGATTGAGAAATACATCAATAAGTTCATTGAATGAACTTATTGAGTTATTCGGTAACGAACAAAACCACTCCAAGGTAGTATCTTTCAAGGATCTAGGGAAGAGTTTATCCTAAAAAATTAAGTCACTACATAAGGTTGTGTATGTAGAAACATGACTAATAGGATCCCCTTTCCCACCATATTTATCAAATATAGAAATCTCTATGCCTTGTGGCATTTGTGTTCTCAATATCTCCAAGGATAATGGGTTTCTTTTGACATATTGTGAAGGTTGGCCATTTTGATTTTGGTTCAATGTAGCAATTTGTTGTTGGAGGGATGAAACCCTTTGCGAGAGTTGGTTAAGGACAAGATCATTGTTTGTATTGTAGTACCCCTCCATTTTGCTTATGTTTTCTGTTAGCATGTTTTCACTTTGATAGACTTTGGTACTTTGTTTTGGTGTATTGATCGCTGACTTTAGAGCGATAATGGATTTATTTTGTGATGTGATGATACATTGTATGGTGATAATTAATTTCTGACATGCTTTATGTTAGCATAGATGTTTACTTCAGATGTTACTGCTATATATGTGCTTATGGTAGATTAATTGTTATTTATTTTTTCAGTTTGATGTGATGTGTATTGGTGTGGAGAACGGAGTTGCATCACTCGCTTGTGAGTGCCCTGTGATTTCCATGATTTTCTCCGCATGGTGTGTTTGAATCATGGATTATATATATGTATGTTATTTGTCTGATTGCAGGATTGCAGGTACATGACACCGACTCCACCTGGTTTCACAGGTCTGAGCATGTCAAGACTCAACGGTAATGTTGATTGGGAGGTAGTAACAAGGTTTTTCCTAGTCTAGTCTCAAACCCAGTAACAATATGTCGTCAGTTTAGGTTTGGTGTTTTTGGTTGTCTTGTTTGGTCTGTTTTGATTATTTTCCATATAAAGTTTATTTTGTGAATTTAGTGTTAGATTAATGTTCTTTAATTTAATGCTTATTTAAATTAATTTTAAATAAAGTAATTAAAAGCTTCGTATTTTATTTAATTAATTAAATTAGTTTATTGGTAAAATAATTTAGTCATTGAGATTAAAATTATTTTATTAAATAAATAAATTAATTGATTAAAGTTATTTTTATTGTGAGAATAGATTAAATATAAAATTAAATGCTTTGTGGGAAATAAAATTTTAAATAGGAAATAAAATCAAAAGGAAATTGAATTTTGAATTTTGAATTCTTTAATTCTTTAAAATAAATTAAATTCTTGATAAGTGAGGAAAGAAAGAATTACCCGTGAGTTTGTTGGAAGATATTTTCTTCTTGCCAAGTGTGTTAGTTAAATTTATGGCATTTTCTTGTTGAGGATTCTCTCAGAGAAGATATTATGTGATTTGGGGAAAACAAGAAATCACTTCACGGGAAATGAAAAAAACAGAGAAGTGTTGGAAATATTTTTGGGTTTAATTTTAAAAGTTCTGGAAGAAGTTTTGGAATTGCTTCTGGTTTAGTATTTGCATTCTTCTAGAAATTGGTGTTCTGGAAGGGCTTTGGAAGATTGCACGCAACAGGCAAACAAAGCTTTTCTTCTACAGTCAAGTTCTTCAAGCTACAGGAATACAGGTATTTCCCTATGTATTTAATTTGTTTTCTTTTGAAAAGATTGCCTGTGTAAGAATTAGTTTGTGAAGGATTTTGTTAAATTGTGAATTTAAAAGATTGCCTGAGGAAATATTTGTGTTGTGACTTCTATTTTCTTCTCGGTGATTTTTGTGAAAAATGATTATGTAGAAAGATGTTACCCCTCTATGTTATTTTTTTCAAAAACAAGATTTTATAGTGAAATTAGAGAGCAACCCTGTAGATTTTTATTAAACAATAGAAAAATTCTTAATAAAATAGAAGAATTCTTGTAGATTTTTAAATGGGGGTTTTCTATCAAAATTTTGTGTAAATTTGGGGAAATTAAATCTCTGAGAAGAATCTTGTCAAGTTTTTCCTGTGGAAAATATTTAGACAACAGGAAATTGAAAACTCTCTCTTATTGAAAATTTAAAATCTCTAAATTGTGTAGATTGATGTTTTTTTTTAATTTTCTGTAGAAACCCTATTGAAAACAATTACCCAATTGCATTATTTTATTTATTGTCTAAATTATGTATATATATATATATGTATATAAATTATTTATAAACATATACACATACAAATATATATACATATGTATTTAATTGTGAAACTGATATGGAGATTTTTATGAAACTGAGAAATTCATATGCGAATTTTAAATGGCGCAAGGGTTTTAATTCGCGAAAATTTTTATTAAAAAAAAAAACTTTAAGGATGAGGGCAGGTGCAGGGGGCTACCCCCCTCACCCCCCCATAGCTGTTCCCCATAGGGGAGCCGGCTGTGAGGGCAGCGCCTAGCGCTGCCTGCTTAGTTGCGCCCTCCCATGGAGGGTTCAGTTGTGTATGGCAGTCGGCCCTCCTACCTGTGTGTTATACTTTTATTTATTAGTTTTTTTTGTAAAAATCTTTGGATTATATATGTTATATTTAATATGTATATATATTTTGTATATATATTATATATTATTTTTAATATATATTATATATATAATATATATATATGTATTATATATATAAAATATATTTATAAAATTTATAAATTGTTTTAAATATTAATGGAAATATATATATATATATGTATTAAATTGAAATAATTATTTAAGTATAATGATTTGAATGTGGGTATATTTAAATGTGTTAAATATTGATGCTTAGTATAAGAAAACTGTGAATAATTATTTTATAATGAAATGTATTGAGTAAAGAAATTGAAAGTGTCATTATAATGCATGAATGCGAAATTGGAGTTAAATGTTAGTATTAGTTAATATGCTTAAAGTTATTAATTTGAGTGGATTTAGTGAATCTCAAAATTAGATGATTATTATCCTTGATTTGCTTTAAATTGTTTATTTATTTTCATTGGGCAAATAGGGATTAAAATAGATTGCTAGTCTTCCAGATTAGTTTGTTTGGTGTGGGAGTTGTTTTATGTTATAATACAATCCTTTGAGATAACTAGGGTAGTGCACTTGGTTTTGAATGGTTTTTAGACACCTGGTTCTATAAACAGGTTGTGGTGTCCATTGTTAAATGATTGGTTATTAATGCTAGTTAAGTGCACCTTGTCTACCTAGTTAGAGGAGTTAGTTTCCTTGTGTTATTTTTAGGGGAGTGGCTCTTTGTGAGGGCTGACACACAAAGAGGTGCCCGGGTAACTCATGTAGAGTTAGTAAGTCAGTGAAAACTAAATCAACACATTAATTAGTTTAAAACCTTTAACTAGATTAATAAGCCTCACTCATGGACTCAAGGGCTAGTTTAGACTTGGGAATGAGTTGAGAAGGCCTGGAATGGAAAATTGATATCTTGTTATTTTAAAAGATATTTGATTCCGCAACAGTTTGCATGTGGGGCCAGATTTCGTAAGAGGTTACCAGGGTAACCCAAGTTGGGGGCCGGAACCTAGGAAGAAACACCAGGGTAACCCATGCAACATTGTGATGACACTCCACCTAAAATAACAGTAACCTTGTGAACTTAGCATGTTTGATTATCCTAATTCTGGAAGCAATGTAACCAATAAGTTAAGTGTGTACTTGTATAGATTTTCTATGGTTTTTACTTGTGTCTAGGGTTTGTAGGTTATTTCTAGGGAACCTTATTACTATCTCCTAGCACGAGGGGTGGACCATGCACCTTACTTCGTTGGGTCCCCAGTTCTTGTTCGTGGCAATGAGTACTTCATGGATGGAGAGCTCGTATGTGGATATATGTACTTCCTTATTTGTATCATTGGAAATTTTATATATGTATCACTCCTCAATTGTTAATGAGGTGAACATTTGTAATATGTAATTGTAAACATTTATTTGATCTACCTCATTTGGAAAATGAGTATTGTAATGTTATTTCAAATGCAATGTATGAAAGAATCTTTTATGTATATTATGTTTTCAATGATGTAATTTAAATGTTATTTAATGTAAGCTTTTAAGTTTATGTGAATTGAATACGTGCTATGTTAAATACTATTGTCATCTATGGGATTTTCAAGTAGTGTGTCGTTGCGTTACTTAGGGAATGTTTGCAATTAGTTAAGTAAATGTTTATAAATAAATAAAAATTATTACACTTTCGTAGTCAATGCAACATTCTTTAGGTTACAAGACGGGGCATTACATGTATGGTGAGATGGAGGTGAATACGTTGGAGGTGTATATGTGTTTGGAGAACAAGTGAATTGTAAATTTGTGAGGGGAGATGGATTAGGAGATATGAGTTTTGAATGCACAAAGCTAAAGGGATTCCTAGTGGAAACACCTAAGATAGTATTGACATTTCTAGTGGGTTGTATGGTTGTAGTAACATGAGGATTAGTGTATGTAGGAATAAAGGTCATAGTTGTGGAAGTAGGAATTGGATTTCCAAGTCGACTTTGAGTATATCCCAAAGTCTGAGAATAAATAGCTACAGTAGGAATGCATATTTATTAATGATATGAGATAGGCTACACACAATTTCTATTCCTTGTTCATTATCAAGCATCTTCCTCATGTTATCTATGACAAGAATCACAGTACGAATAATGTATTCAAGACTCACAAAGTTTTACAATTTCTCTAAATCTTCATTCATTTGTCTTAGTTCTTCTTGAGAAACATTAGCAACATTTGATTCAACATTAGTAAAATTGGTTGTTGGTAAAGAGGTCATAGGAAATGAGGTGTCAAGGGTATAGTCTATGATGGGTTGACTAGTGTCAACACAAAGAGTGAAAGAGCTAGAGAACTCAAGATCCATGTCGGATGTGCTAGCTTGGGATGGCATGAGTCTAGATCTACATCTCACTAGAGTGTTGGCAATAGGACACCAAGTTATGAATCTCATACAAGTTTCACAAAACCTAAGGTGCACCCAAAATGGAGAATAGACAATGAACAATCAATAATAGGAAGTGCAATTCAAATAGATAGAAGTTTCTAGGTTTTAAACAAGATAATTATTTGATTACACTATACAAAAACCTGAAAATGATGTCTTTTAAGTCCAATTTTTGAAATGCACTTGAATTGACCAATTAACCTTAATGTAGATTCAATTGTAGAAAATATAAATTCTAGAAACTGAAACTGAAACCTAAATGCAGAAACACAAAATACAGAATGAGAGTTTTTAGTGTCCATAAATTCAAAAATAGGCTTGATTAGAGACTCATTTTCCCATGGGAGAATGGGTCTTTTGTCAAGGTTTTTAAAAATTAAATTACAATTTTTTGAGTTGATGTTTGTGTTTCCAAATTCTGGTTACAGACAGGTAGTTATAGTTTCAGATTTTTGGTAAATCAGATCTAAATGCAAGTGTGAAATGATGCTAAATGAAAAGTAAAAAGACTTTATTTTAGATGGAATTTTGATTCAATTTTCTGATTTAAGTGATTGATCATGCAATGCTATGTAAACATTATGCAAAATGAGTCTAACACTATACCAATTTTTGTGAATTTTTAGATTTTCAACAATGCCAAAATGCACTTTAACACCCTAAAATGCAAATAAAACTAATGCAAATTTGAGAGATCTAAAAATGAAAACTAATGCAAAAGAATGCAAATCTAGATCTAAGGTCCCAAATAAGAAATTATGATGTTCAAAAGTCAAGCTCACCAAAATGAAATAAAGAAAATATAGTAGAAGGTGAGTGGTGTTTGATTGTGCGGATCTATGTGTATGAACCTATTTTTCTTTATTTCATTAGGAAATTAGATCCACCCAAATAATTGACTTACAACCCTTGGGTGAGTCAACTCAATGAGGGAATCTTCTAGTTTCCTGTGATTGAAGACGAGGGTATTAGCCTAAACAAAACTTTTGGGAGAAAAACTAGAAGTAGTAAATCAACTCATTCATGCACATTCAAATTTGAATCATAAATTTAAAGCATAATACAAATAGAAACAACAAAATTTTGGTAGATTGAGAAGGTTTGAATATTGTGCACCTATCATAAAAAGCTTATTTCAGAGGGTTGTCAGGGACTCATTTTCCCATAGGAAAATGGTTTTCTGTGCATAGATTTGACTCAGCTTTTGGGATCACTTGGTGTCAGTTTGTAGCTTCTGTTTGATCTAGGTTTCAATGTCAGACAATAAAAAATAAGGTCTGTAGGTGAGATTGTAGATTGACAACAAATATGACAAGTTTTTGCAACTTTGTCACTTTGCACTTTGAGGTCTTCAATCCTTCTTCAACCTATAAACCTACACATTCAAAAAGAGGAGAAAAATATTTTTTTTTGGTGGATGGGGGTTTGCCTTGATCAAACCCCATTTTGGCAATTAAACCTTGAATTGAAATAATGAAACATGAAAGGAATGATGAATGAACAATTGCTATGTTGTAGCTCACCAAACCCTTGAATAAACCTTTGGAGGACTGAAATATTGATCTTGATCTTGCATGAAATGGATTCAATGGATGCGGATCTTGATACTTGAATCTTGACTTGAATCTTTGACTTCAATCTTTGAAACCTACATGAAAATGTTAGCTCCAAAAACATGCTTGATTGCAAAAGACTTTGATATGATACTTGAGATCTTTATTGCTGCAATAAATCATTGATAAATCTACCCTTGAATGCCCTTGATCATAATCTTTTCTCTTGTAATACTAGCATAAAGTGTGTTAGATTTGAATTGATAAAAATACCTTGTATTTATAGGTATCTATCCTTAATTTCCTAAAAACTAAACATCACAAGCCGACATTGAAATTTGAATTCGAGGACAATAAAATATCGCCAAAAACATATTTTAAATTTGGTTTCAAAGGCCTAGGGAGGACCCATTCACCCATGGGTGAATGGGTCCCAACTCCCTATTCCTAGAACACACATTGCTGAAGGTAATTGCTTATGTGTTGGCATTAATTGTTGTTGGGTTTCCCCCTTCAGAAAATGTAATTTATTAGGCTTGTAGATGTAAAATAGGGCTTATTAAGGCATAATTAAGTCCAATTTAATTGAGGGGAGCCAAAAAAAGTGTGAAAATGTAAAGGAGTACATTTTCCTACACTACAAAAGAAAAAGTCAAATTTTAGGCAGGTGACATGACAAAATAGGGAATTTTAAAATTTTGATGAAAAAAATGAAAATCAGACCTTCAAGCATATTGAAAAAATAATTTGAGGAAGGGGAAGTTTGTTGTCCCAATAAGAACAAAGGGAAGAAAAGGTGGCTGAAAAAGTATGCATGGTGGGGAAGCTCTAACAACTCTAAAAATTTACACAAACTTAAACATTTTAACCAACAACCTAATCACTTAGACATCTTTTGAGATTTTAGTAATTATAATACATTATATACACATTGGGAATGATAGAAGATAATATTTAGGAAAAATGTTTGAAGGGGGGACCCACTTAGGATTTCTTCAATTGGCTATTAATGATGGGAAAAATAGGGTCAGGACACATAAAAGGGAAGGGACTCAAGCAAAATTTGAAACCACAAGATTGATTCCTAATAAGCTTTGGTTGGGGCCATGTGTCTCTTGTAGACACAACAAGATCCTAACTATCTCTTAGTGGAAAATAAATAGAGAGACCAAAATAGGAGTAGGATAAAATACACTTCATCTTGACCCACAAGTGTCGAGATTGCACAAACAAAAACCATAAATATGCACAAGAAAAAAATGGCAATACAAAAAATGATGCTAATCCAATAAATTATGGTTTAGAAACTTCCTCATCCTTTTAGACAAACTCTTTCGGTGGTATGCAATATCACCGCACCCTTGAAAAATTTATATAACCATGCTGCATGCCATATAGTTCTTTTTCCAGAGAATTTAGCATACAACCCACTCAAATATTTTCTTAACATCTGAACATACT
Source organism: Sequoia sempervirens (assembly GCA_007258455.2). Lineage (NCBI taxonomy): Eukaryota > Viridiplantae > Streptophyta > Pinopsida > Cupressales > Cupressaceae > Sequoia > Sequoia sempervirens. The sequence continues at coordinate 10,562 of VDFB02076968.1, read as the reverse complement.
TCTAAAGTTGCAATCCAAGAGTTCTATTTTTACTATATTTCCATATAGGGAGTCAATTATCATTCTCCATGTCAAAAAGTTCACTTTTTCATCCTTAATCATAAAAAAAGTAGATACACCCTTGTAATTTAATGTACTATTTTTTTGTATCCACATGTGCACCAATGTATTTCATGGATATCACCTTGTCTTCCCATGGTATACATATCCATTTATCATCATGTGGGAACCTAATGATTAACACAATAAATTTATCTTTCTCATCTTTATGGAAATACCCCACCTCAACAATGTCACAACCATGCATTTTCATAAGTTCACCAATCTTGACACACACCAGGTCCAACTAGTCAAGATCACACCTTAGCTCCAATATAAGATAGTAAAATTCATAGAAACTAGGGACATGGGGTATGTCAAAAAGGTTATATTGATAATAGGGAATCTAATCCTCTCTCAAATTGTATTGCTCCTTGAGTTGATCTTCATTAAGATCTTCACACTCCAGGTCACATTCAAAGAAAGGATTGTCTCTACACCAATAAGAATCTAAAATTATATTATCTAGTGGAGTTGCAAGTTAATCGTAGAGTACATTGTGTCTTATTTTCATTTTTTTATATATTCCTCAACGTTATTAATATAAAGGATTGCATTCATGTCAAAATTAGAATACTTAAAATTGTTATAGTCACAAGAAAAACATAGAGGTACAAATTTTTAACATCATTTGCACCACCAACAATTTTTATATTTTATCCATGTTCTAGAGAGTCACCAAGGAAAAAAACCTATTCAATCTCAAGAAATTAGGTGCCCCTATCAATATTCAAATCAATACACTTCATTTGAACTAGAGTTATCCAACTCATCTTCATCAAAGTAATCAAAACTACTAGAGATATAGTTACATAAAAAATTTCTATAGTGAAACAAAGAAAGTAAGGTCTCCATGCATAAAACCATATTCATGTTCCTCCAATTGACTAACTTGATATTTATCTTCAATAACATCACCAATAAAATGAAAATTAATATCTAAAACACTTTCTTATCAACATAATCACCACTACATGCACAATAGTTCACTACCTCCTCATGTGTGTGCATAATCTCAGTATGGTAACCAAGGAAATCACACTCCTCATAGGATACAAAATTTGGGATACTAAGTATGAATTCACATTCAATCTAGTTTTCCACATTGTTTCCTCCATTTTAGAATGCATCTTTATTTTCTTCCCTAGACACACTTTATCCACATATGTCACATCTTTCTTTTGCTCACCTAGGGTAGTCACAATGGTTTTTTCATATTCCTCTCTTTCCTTTTCAAGAAGAATAATCCATTCACATACTTGATCAAGCCTAGTAGTCTTCAATTCCTTTGGTATAACACTTAAAACAAATTCATAATCCTCATAGAATAAATCTACGCATATTGGATCTTCAAGTATGTGATGCACATGGATTTCAATTAGAGTTGTCATAAGCCTAGTACAAAGATAGTTCTTTGACATGGAATATATGGTCAACATCACATTTATATTGTCCATTTAAGGCTAAAACAATATTTTCATAATCTTGTATATCATTTTTAGAGTATGTATTGAACCCTTCATCTTCAAACTTTGTGTCAAAATCATATTCTATTTAGTTAGGACTTTTTTCTTCTCACATTCTTCTTGGAGTTTATATGAAATGAATACTTTCTTGGTGATTTAACTACAATAGCATACACATTTAGGTTATGAAAGCTATCTTCGTTATCTATTTCATCAACACTTGCAAATGAAATGCCTTTCATCATTGAGAACTTCATGTTATTTTAAATGTCTCTTGTCATAGTAAATTCTTGTTGGATTGATGTAGGATTTTTATCCCTTACAAAGAAACTCATTTATTTATCAAAAGATCCGAGATAGAAAATCAAGCACATAAATTCATTTAGTCTAACACCTTTAGGAATGTCTCTCATAACCCTTGCAAATCTCATGTTAAAAATATGGACCATTTATTTTTCATCTTTCTAAATGCAAATGTGTGCATTAATCAATGAGTGTATATCCAATCCTTCACCAAACTAAGTGTTTCTTTGAACTCTTTCCATTAAGAAATAGAAAGTATTGATAGATTTAAGAGAGCCAATCTCTAACATATACTTTTAAGGACTACACAAATAACTTCATGACAACATCTTCTTCTTCAATGTCATATTTCCCATTAAATCACTAAATATAATGTTTTCTAATTTAAAGCCACTTTTACTAAAGTGGGAAAATTATCTTTGACTTATTGGGAATACGATTTGGATTATTTGGGATGCCATCAAAATCAAGTGGTATGTGTCATCCAATAGGGAAAGTAATTCTTTGAGGACACATCTTATGTTTGTCTCTACCATGCATACTAACATGTAAATGAGCATGGGGAATGCCAAAGCTACACTCCAATTTTCAAATCTATTTTAGTAAGGACCTACTCCCCTTCTCACGAATATTCTTACAACATATTTAATTCAATAAGATGTTTGAAGTGCAACACAAATAAATATAAGAGAAAATATATAATACCTTAAAAATATTGCACCTCATACATTTTCTCCTTCTAACTAGTCGCTTTACAAATCTATTCCAAAAATTTGCATATCCAACCATTTGTCAATAATAGATTTTCCACCTCACAAATACGACTGAACTTTGAACATATCATTACTTTTTCATAGACAAAATACTTTTTTGAGTTTGAATCTCTAGTAGAATCAAGGTTTTTTAAATAAAAACTAGAATATAATCCCTAGTAGTACCATTGTTCGGCATAATTTTTTCATATCCCCTAGAAACCTTGATAATTCTCTTGCATGACCCCTAGCCTTGATGTAATTTGGACTAGGGGTGGAATTTCATATTTTACTATGTGGACCTATATATGTGTGTATGATGGTTGTGAACTTTGATGCTAATACTATTGAATGTAATTATTAATCTTATTATGCTATTTCTAAATTTAATTCTTTGAATTGTTTAGACTAACTCAAACTAATGATTTGGTTGGTGGACTTGTGTGAGGTTGTTGTTGGTTGCAGGTATCTAGGGTGCAAGATGAGGTGGATTTTGTGGTTTCGTTGGATGAGGGACAAACAAATGGTAAGGTCATTTTAGTGTCAAAACCTTGCCTAAAATTCTCGCCACCCTAAGTTTCATTTAAACCTAGAACTTTAGACATTTATTAAATCACAATTGTTTGTTCATTTTTGGTTAAATAAGAATATTGTATAAGATTGTTAATTCATTAAAGAATGATAAATGAATGAACACATTTAAATATAAACAAAAGTAAAAATAAACAACTAAATAAATAACAAACAATGAACTATAAAATGTAAATAACTAGAAAGTAATAAAATAAAATAAAAATAATTTATATAGTAAATACTTCAAAATCAACATGACATTATTTTAGGAATGGAGGCGACTCCATTTAAATATTTAAGGATTAATATGTGGAAAGCCATCGAACTTGAAAAGTGAGGCGACGCCAAGTAAACCTAAATAAAAATAAAATCGTGCTGAGAACAGGAAAGAAAGGAGGAAGGGCAAAGAGGAGAGGCAGATGGGAATTTAATCCAGGAAAAGCCACATGACCAACCATGGACACAGGAAGAAATCAATAAGCATGGCATGGAGGAGGGCATGAGCCAGAAAGACATTCGTGCCATTATTAAGGTATGGTGTCTCGTCTTTCTGTGGAAACCTAGCCAGTCTTTAGAAAATGGTGCCCCACAATCCACCAAAAAACCCCCAAAACCTCCTTATTTGGGAAGTTTTTGTGTAGTTCAGTAGACGAAGGTGAGTTGAGTGAGGACAGGAAGCTGGGCGACTGAAGGAAGATGAGACCCCGAGTTGCAGGTCCAATAGGGTTTGAAGAGCGAGAAAAAATAAGAAGAAAGCTACGGGAGCAAGTAATAATGTTACTATCATTGCTATTACAGACCTTATCTCATTCCATGTGCTCTATGTTCTCTGTTAAGTAAACTTATCATAGTAGGAATTACTTTGTATTCTGAAAGTGATATGGCATTTTAAGGAATAAGTGGTAATCCATTGAATGTAGACCATAAATAGTTCCTAGACTGCTAATAAAGTGACACACAGAAACGAAAGAACCACTAAATTCATTGATCTCTAAATATCCTGATAGAGTTGTTGATGAAGTATAATGGAGCGTATTTTCATAGATACACACAGTCATAGAATGAATTTATGTTGAAATCTAAAAGCCTCATGCAAGTGGATTATTTTAACCTTCACATTTAATAGGGAAGCTGTTGATTTCCTGTTTATTTCAGTTTGCAGCTTCTGAACTGTCTTGAGTCAGATAGAACCTTATTTATTTTGGACACAGGATAGTTAAAGTTAATGACCACATAGAAGTGCCATACCAAACTTTGTCTAATACATGTAGAAAAATAAATATTAACTACAAGAACTTCATTAAGGATAGGATGATTTAAATGAGTTGTCAACAAGCATCTTAAGCCAATTGTGAGAATTTATCTTAAGAGTTTGTATGTAAAACTAGATAGATCGTTGTTCAACCTATTACTATTTTCTCTCTTATCTTAGAAAAAGCTAAGATATTAAAGAAGTATATAATAGAAATAAGGTTTAGCATCGATTATTATAATGTTATATGGTTAAATACATGTAATTGTTGTTACAAAAATTCTGAGATTCTATTATCAGCTATACAACATCAATAGGTTGTTAAACATATATGTACGTTCCCATAGTAGCTAGGCATGAGGGATTGAATCCGAAAGAGTTTGGGTAAGCAAAAGAACTTAGTAGCCTCAAATTTATAATCAAACTACTTCAAAGTAGACTAAAGGCTTCCTTCTCTAACTAATATTGGAATGTTCAAATAGCTCTACCTTCCACAGGAGGGTCATAGGGAAGATATGCCCCTTTTTCAACACATTTTGGATAAACGAGAATCATAATGAACCTTGAATAGTTGATTATACCATTAAGCCATGGGAAGGATGGTAGAAAACTATCATGGAGTGGGTATTGAGATGTCTACCTTACTGGATTTTGTTACGAGTTAATGGTTATCTTCGTTTGGTTGAAAAACAACCATAACAATCTAGGAATAATGAATTTGGAATCCCCTCAAGTAATGCAACCCAAAATGGGTAAAGGTGGGTGGGCTTGGAATCTACTTATTCTGAGTTAGTATCCTATCTTCCAGTAATATTGTTAAGCATGAGTCAAGAAGCAGTACTCTTATGCTCAAGATTGATAATAGTATGTTCAAAATTGACAGTAGTCAAGGGGCAATACTATTGTGCTCGAGATTGGTAGTAGTTAAGGATAAATATTGTTATAATCAAGATTGAAAGTAGTTAAGGAGCAAAACTATTATGCTCGAGATTGACAGTAGTCAAGTAGAAGTACTATTATGCTCAAGATTGATAGTAGTCAAGGAGCAGTACTATTATGCTTGCAATTGATAGTAGTTAAGGAGCAACACTATAATGCTCGAGATTGACAGTAATCAAGGAGTAGTACCATGATGCTTGATATTGACAGTAATCAAGGAGAAATACTATTATGCTTGAGATTGATAGTAGTTAAGGAGCATTACTATTATGCTCGAGATTGACAGTCGTCACTTGGAGCAGTACTATTATGCTCAAGATTGATAGTAGTCAAGGAGCAATGTTATTATGCTTGAGATTGATAGTAGTCAAGGAGCAATACTATTATCCTCGAGATTGACTATAGTCTAGGAGTAGTACTATGATGCTCGAGATTGACAATAGTCAAGAAGTAGTACCATGATGCTCGAGATTGATAGTAGTCTAGGAGCATATTATGCCAGTCATGGATGACCTTGGTTGCTTAGCCATTTGATGGACTATAGGGAAGAGAGTTCTTAACAAAGCTCAAGCAGGTAACAAATATGACTAATCTTGTAAAATATAATTGATATGGAATGGTATCTTAAGTTTACCAATGGTAGGTGCACCTTGGGAAATGGGTCACTAGGACGTCAATCTATACACTATAGACAGGTCTAAATGTCAATCTTTCTCACCATGGGCCACATATTTTGCTTGGAGGGGTGGATAGGGATTGTATCCATTTTTGTTGGGATCATTTTGCATCCCCACAATAAGCCAGTGTAAACCATGAGAAAGGAGCCTTCATGAATCACATAACACTTAAGGTATGTTGCAGTTCATGATAGCAACTAATCTTCCATGGAACATTGCAATAAACTTGTAGTATTAAGGTTCTATAAATGATATGATGATTAAGAATTAAATGCTTGAACTCACTTGCTTCTATTTAAATTTTTAGCTAATTTCCATGTATTCATTCTTGTAATGATAAAAAAAAAATTGTAGAAATTATGAATTTCATTGGGGTCGTTGTCACATAGGTATCAAAGTGTAGAACTTGACCCTAGGATCTAGGTTCTCACTCTTTCATTGCAATAATATGACCGTTTGGTAATGGCAGTCATGGGTCGTAGAAGAAAAGGAAAAGGGAAGAAGAAGGTCTTGAAAACCAACATCCTCGATGAAATGAACTAGAAGGATCCAAGGCCCCTATTATCATAGGGAAAAAAATTGAAACAAAGACCATATTTGACACAAATTCATTAGTAGAAACCATCAAGTGACTAAAATTCCAAAAAGGAAAAAGATTGGACAAACTTAACAAGAGTCATGAACCACCAAAGGAATGCCCTTGACCAACCCCTAAAACCAGACCCTCAACAATTAGGGACTTCCCTTTTGGTTGTGGACGCAATGCTCCTACTCTCTCTAAGGAAGCAATTGTAGAATATTGTAAAGTTCCCTGACTGTGGTGTGTAAGTTTTTGCAATTGTTTATGTTTTGGTAGACTTTGCTTGATCAATAAAAGTAGTTCAATGCATGCTAGCTTGAGCATTCAAATAAAATATCATAGGCACTGAAAGAAATACTCTTCTCCCTTTTATAACAACAGTGCATTACAAATTATTAGTGTTTATGGCTTCTCAGCATTAATGTGACACAATTGCATTCATACGCACTAGACACCCAATGACAATACACAACAATACAAGAAAGGTGTAACAAGTAGATTTATAGTTTTTTTAGTGCAGCCTAGGTTGACATACAAGAACAGACAACGAATATTTCATTTGCAATACATTTCTCACTAATACAAAATGATTTCTTGATGCTACTAATCAAATTTGTTTTGAATACAAACCCAAAACTAAATGTCAACTTACTAGTAATTTTCTAGCTGCACTTGATGAAGTATATGTATGGCAAGAAAGGTATCGACCCAACCTGGAGAAGCTTGTTGTGACTCAGAAAAATGCCCAGAAGATATCTACAACAACAACTATCAACTTTTTAGTAGTCGTTTCTCCTCAATATTGATGCGCCCAACCTTCTCATCCATAGACGTCACTCCTAGAGGCTTGAAACAATAATCATAAACCATAATACAAATTGAAACTGAAGTGACCTGCTCTCAAACAACACGTCTTTGTATCTTGCCCAAACTTCCACACTTCCAAAGCTCCAACATAAAGCCATGACCCAGATTGCAGGTTGTAAATGAGTGTTTTTCTTCTTGCCCTAACTCGTTTCTTAGTATTTTGCCATATTTTCATTCCCACGCCCTTTGCCAAACATCCAATGCAAGAAAAATAAGCGCCTAAGGTTACACAAAAAGAGATTCCTTCAAACTGTATGAGAAACTCCCAAAATTGTCTCCATGAAGTATCAGAAATTAGATTGATAATAATCACAAAATTTTGAACTAAATCCTCCCAGCTAGGTCAGAATTGTTTCACTGACGAAACTGGAATTCCAGGGTTTGAAACCCGCCAACATGAAGCTCTTGAGCTCTTTCACGTGAAGAGGGAAAAATGATAATATCCAAAAAGCATCGAATGGTCTCTCCTTTTTTCTCTTTTGTATTTTTCCCCATTCACCAATATAAAGTGATTTTATATAGTTCACTTTTTAAAATATTTCATCCAGTCACTTTATAAACATTTCACTTAGTCACTTTATAAAATGATTTAATTAAGTACTTAGCATCACCTTTAAAGATTAACTTGAAACTTAGGCAATAATTAAGTAATTAAATAAATGATTCCTTGACATTAGCATTTGGGAATTAAAAGGCTAAGAGACATCCTGAATGGCTATTGAGAAGGGGACATTACAGTTCTCCCTTCCTGAGTTTGCTTTCCCTCAAGCAATTGCAAATTGAGATGCTGTAAAATCTGCTCCCCCTCCCAAGTTGCGTCCTCTATTGACAAGTCTCTCCATCTAACCAAAAACTCCTTAACCACTCTGTTTCTCAATCTCCTCTCTCGGGTATCAACTACCTCCTTAGGAATCAGTACCAATTGTCCCTCCTCATCCAATGGGGGTAGCTTGGAAGATGAAGTAACCTGCTGTACAAGAGCCTTTTGAGGCACAAAACATGAAACACATTATGAATCTTATTGTTCTTTGGCAACTCAAATTCATATGCTACCTCCCCAACATGTTTGATGATCTTATAAGGCCCATAAAACCAAGGCTTTAGCTTTTCTGTCCCACTTTTCTTCAATGAAGACTGTTTGTACGGCTGCAAGTGAAGGAAAACCATATCCCCAACCTCAAAGCTACACTCAACCCGATGCCTATCTGCATGTCTTCTGTTGATTATGAGCTAATTGTAGATTATCCTTGAGAGCCTTCAGAATTTCTTGACTCTCCTGAATCCAATCCTTAGCTTTAGGAGCTCTACTCTCCCCAAAAGCTAAATCCATGAAAGATGGCGCATCATACCCATACAAACCGTGGAAAGGTGACATGCCAATCAACATGTGGTAAGTGGTATTATAACAGTGTCCACCCAAGTGCAACCACTTGTCCCACACTCTCTACTATCCAGAAATGTAGTTACACAAGTACCCCTCAATCCATTTGTTCACTATCTCAGTTTGTATGTTTGTCTGAGGATGATAACATGTGCTCAAAGTTAACTTTGTACCTTCCAACTTGAATAACTCCTCCCAGAAAGCACTCACGAACCTACTGTCCTTGTCACTCACTATATATCTCGACATACCATGCAACCTAAAAATATCCCTGAAGAATAAGTCTGCTACTTGGGGTGCCTTATACTCTAATGATATGGTGAAGAAGTGATCATATTTCGTCAAACAATCCACAACCACATATATGCAGTCCCTACCATGAACCTTGGGTAGACTGGTGATAAAATCCATAGAAAAGCTCTCCCATTTCTGCTTAGGGATGAGAAGAGGCTGCAACAAACCCGCTGGATGTGAGTGCTCTGACTTGTTCTGCTAACAAGTTGTACACTCCCAGACATACTTCAAAACATCCTCCTTGAGGCCCTTCCAAGAGAACCTCTCTCTAACCTGCCTGTATGTTTTGAAGTAACCTTGATGTCTTGCTAAATGAGTGTCATGTGAAGCTCGCAGAATCGTTTCTTTGAGTTTAGATTCTGATACTAGGTAGATCCTACCCTTATAGAAAATCATGTCATCCATAACTTTGTATCGATCTTCCTATACCTATCCATCCATCACCTCACATGCAAACTTTTCCTTAGAGTACTCTACCAAGAGGTGAGATTTCCAATCAGCTGAAATCTGTGAGTGAGCAAGCTGCTGGTTTTCTGGAAAGGGCATCTACAACAACATTCTTCTTCCCTTTCACATACTCAATGTCAAAGTCGTAGGTCTATATTTTACTGACCCACTTCTATTGGCTCTCATTCAAGTCCCTCTGCTCCAAGAAATACTTGAGACTATTGTGGTTTGTCCTCACCATAACTTACCCCCAACCAAATACTACCTAAACTTCGCCAATGCATGCATTATTGCAAGCATCTCCTTATTGTAGATGGAGTAAAGTCTCTCAGGTCCCCTCAACTTGCGGCTCTTGAAAGCAATAGGGTGTCTGTTCTGCATTAGGATTGCACTTATACCCTCACCGGATGCATCACACTCAAGGACAAATGGTTGTGTGAAATAAGAAAGTGCCAAAACCGGGCAAGTGCTCATCACCTCCTTGAGCTTGTCAAAAGCTCGTTGTGCCTCCTCAAACCAACTGAATACCCCCTTTTTTGTAAGTTCTATCAATGGTGCCCCCAATTGAGAAAATCCTCTAATGAAACACTTGTAGTAGCTGCATAATCCAAAGAACCCTCGCAGCTCTGTAAGTGTCCTAGGTGGTGGCCAATCAAGTATTGCCTGGATCTTCTCTTGGTGGAACTGTACACCCTGTGCACTGATAACATGTCCCAAATATAGTATCTCCTTAAGGCCAAACTCACAGTTCGAGGCCTTAGCATACAAAGATTGCTCCTCCATAATACTTAACACCTCATCCAAATGCTTAAGGTGATCATCCCATGTTTTGTTGTATATGAGCAAGTTATTGAAGAATACAAGGAGATATTTACACAACTGCTTGTTAAAAATGTGATTCATGCAAGACTAAAATTTTGCAGGTGTGTTAG